>PVIU01016215.1:0-45712 GCA_004026605.1 Ondatra zibethicus | reverse complement strand
GCTAAGGGAGATCGCTGCATGATAACTAAGTTGCTTGGATTGCTGTGCCTTGTGTGGGAGCTATACTGCAAACAGTTTTTAGTCTAACTTCTAACCTTTTGTTAGGCAGTTTCTTACTGTCTGTGTGAACATGATGTACAAACACAGTCCCATAAATTCTCCAAGGGTCACATCCCTGCCTCAATTACTGGAAATGTTCTCACCTTTTTCTTGGCTTATCAATGTTTATCATGCAAGAGATGTTAAAGAACTTTTATCTCAGCAGTTCCAATAGCAACAGCAGAATATACCTCTTTTCTCTCCAGGTTTATTTTGGAGAGAGGAAAAACATCATGTTTTTTTACTCTGCAGTTGTTAAAGGACAAGATTCAGAGTCCAGTTCTGAGCTAAGGCTGCTGAGTATGTGACTATATTTGTGCCATTATTATCTACGTGGACCTGGCTATTTAGTCTTGTACTGTGACATGGTAGATGCCAATTTTAATAAGGAGGAAAAGAAGAGAAGCCATGTTGATGTGCAAATGTCTGAAGCATTCTAGTGGAGCTGAACTGATTAACTTGCTTATTATGCTGAAAACTCAAGTAGTAGTAAGAAAGAAGCAAGAATGTGTCCCCTAAAGCAGTTCTGATACCCTGCAGGTAGAATACACATCTTGGGTGCATTCTCTAACTAGCAATAGAAATTGTTTAGATTTCTTTCCTGGTAGGTCAGCAGTTTACAGAGTGTAAATAGAGGGGCCTAAGGCTGCTCCCCAGGGGTCAAAAATTCACAATTATTCCCGTTTTCTATTGCATCTATGCCGATGTATTAAATTTGTCAGGATGAAATGAAGTGAAAGAAAAATAAAATTTGCAATAAAAATAATTTGGTCTTTCAAGGGAGCCTTTATTTTCAGAGAATTTTAGTCTCTTAAGAGCCTTGAACTTCATTGCTTTCTCTCTGTCAGAGCATTGCAGATTGTGGAGGCTGATTAAAAAATATGGTGTGTGCACACCCTTGGACCTGCTAGGCATTTTGTCCATAAAATGAATATATCAGTGTTTTTGAAGACTTATCAGGGATAGTAGAGGGAACTAGGAGGAACTATAGTGAATTTCCAATTTCAGGTAGAACTCTAGCGGACTACAGTTTGACTTTTGTTTTTCTAAAGGTTTGTTTGCTATTTCTCAACCATTGGTATTTCATCGAGATTCAGAGAAAATATTGTAGGAGGCCTTTCCTTCTGTGCCAATAGTTGCTCCCAAATAACCATAAGAGATTTAATATAAATATAATACTCTGTTGATAGCTCAAGCTTATTTTTAACTATCTCGTACAACTTAAATTAACCGATTTCTATTTGTATTGCCACATGGCTTTACCTGTCTTCCAGCATGTCTTGCTTTCTCTGTGTCTCCTGGTGACTCCACTGACTCTGGCCTTCTTCCTCCCAGCATTCTCAGTTTGGCTGTCCCGCCATTACTTCTTGCATGACTACCAGTCAGTTGGCCAGTCAGTTCTTTATTAACCAATGAGAGTAATACATATTCACAGTGTACAGAAGGATTATTCCACAGCAAGAAGTATTACACTTCTGCTTATCTCCAAATCCACCTTTCTATGGCATTGTTAGTAGTCCTTGAGGTTGTCTCTGTGTGTGTGTGTCTGTGTGTCTGTGTGTGTGTGCACGCCATCTAAAAAAATCTATGATTTAACACATTTTCTAAGGGCCAGAACTTGGAAAAAAACTTATCTGGTGTTTCCAGCATGAATTTTCTTATGGTATTATAGCTAGGATTTTGGCCAGGGTCATAGTTATCTGAAGAATTAACTGGTGCTAAAATATTGGATTTCAAGATGGTAAATTTTTCGTGACTGACAAGTGAGTTTGGTGTTAATGAAATGCTACAGCAACTCTTTAGCTAGACTTTTCCACAAGCCAGACAGAGTTTCTTTAACATATTGTGACTGTCATCTCCCAATTAGTTATTCCAAGAAAAGTCAGGATAGGAGATAGACTTGAAGTTATATGTTGTGACTTTTGTTTTCTGGTGATAATTTAGAACAATTATGAAAGACTGTAGTCAAATACTACTTAATCAGTGCCAAGATATGAGAATCAGTGGAGAGTACTTCAAAGTTGGGTATCATCTGTGCTCAAAGTCAATTATAATAAAATTTGATAAGAATAGGTAAGAAGATCAATATTTTAAATCTCAACCATACACCTCCCATGGATACACACACACACACACACACACACACACACACACACATACACACACACTCTGGTATGGGAGGCCTTTCCCCTGTGTGTTGCTTTACTTGGTTAATGAATAAAGAAACTGCTGCCTTGGGCTATTGATAGGGCAGAACATAGGTAGATGGGGAAGATGGAACTGAATGCTGGAAGAAGGATGGTGGAGGGAGAGATGCCATAGATCCACTGGAGACAGATGCTGGGAATTTTACCCGGTAAGCCACTGCCACATGGCGATACACAGATTAATAGAAATGGGTTAAATTAATATAAGAGTTAGCCAATAAGAAGCTAGAGCTAATGGGCCAAGCAGTGATTTAATTAATACAGTTTCTGTGTTGTTATTTCAGTTCTGGGCAGCCAGGATGAACAAGTGGGCCCACCTACAACATACACACACACACACACACTACTCCCATTAAATATAAATTAGTTTTGTCTCAAGGATTTCTACCAATTTGGGCTATTTTTTTTATATTATAACAATCTCAATAGACACATGAAAGAACTTCCAAGTTTTGAATAGGAATAATAATTAAGTGGGCATTTGCCTTACTAGCTAAGTTCTTCTTAGACTACAGTAGGCAAAATGCTGTGTTAAAATTAGTTGAATCGTCCAGTGAAAATAAAAAGTGAAAACAGTGTCTGGTTCCCTTTCTGATGTTTGGTGGTATTTTTAAGTCCTCTCATTCTTTCTGTCCTTTTGCCTCATGTCTGTGCAGGTCAATAAGAAAGTTCAGATGTTACCCTATTGGATATCAGTAAAAAGTTCAAACTATAAAAGACCCTGACTGTACATGGGAACACTCATTCTGATCTCTCATTACTTAAACATAATATTTTTTATTCTGGTATGATTTATGTCCATAGCAGAATTCATATTTCAAAACCTACCACTCAATACCTCAGACTGTGGTATTTGAAGGTAGGTTCTTCACACTGATTTAAATGAAGATTTTTTAATGAGACTGATCCAATATGAGTTGAATTATATGAAAAGGGGGAAATTGGACACCACAATACAAGTGAAGGGGTGAGGCCTGGGACAGATCCATTTCATACACTTAGGATGAGCTAACCTCACCAACATCAACTGTGAGACACTTTCTGTTGCTTAAGTCTCTTACCTTATTGTAGCAGTCTCGGCAAACTGCACATGCTTAAACCATCATCCCTTCTCTGTGTTTTTAAAAGATCCTTAGACATCTTTTAGAGCTTGTTATACAAGAAAAAAACTCCTGTAAATAAAAATTTCTGTCTTTTAGAGCTTGTTATACAAGAAAAAAACTCCTGTAAATAAAAATCTCTGTGTGTGCACATGTGTGTGTGTGTGTATGTGTGTGTATGTGTGTGTGTGAGGGAGGGAGGGAAAGAAAAAGACAGAGGGACAGAGACAGAGAGACAGAGATAGAGAGAAGAGGGAAGGAGTAGGGAGAGAGAATTAGTGTCAATTTCTGAATCAAATGTTGGGTGGGAAGGTCTACCCCACCACTAAAGAAATCATAAAAGTTTATTTAAACATCTGTCTGTTTAGAAAAGTTAGTAACTTGTCTTGAGGTCAGATGCCTGAATTAAAATTCTCCTATTTGTTAAGTTCATGGTTCAGGTAGATTCACTAAACATCAGAGTCTTTAGCTTTCTAGACTTGAGAATGGGAACAATAATGATAACTCCTATGGTTTTTCTTAAAGCACTAAGAAAATATTAGACATATAGCCAGTACTTTATTCTACTTTTTAATGAGTCACAAATGAAGCATTTTAATTTAGGGAATGAAAGAAAGGATTATTCTATAAACGTTTACATTTTCAAACAAATGTAAAAGGTTGCTTATTTTATACTGTATATGCTTTAACATATAATAGCAAGATCACAGGGGATGCAATTTTTTAAAAGAAAAGCTAGAAGAGAGCAGATAGATATTTTCATTCATACAGTTTCATTACACTGGAGGACTGCATTGTTTTACAGCAGGAACAATGGAGGCATTTTCATGGTGGCCAGACAGTGATATTCTGAGCTTGTTTGGACTAGCATCTAGAGTTACAGTCCCTGATACAGGAAGGATTCACTGAAGCCAGTAGGATATATGTTGCTGCTTGGAATCAACTGTTTAAAGAACAACAGTGTATAAAGAATTAATTGCACAAACGCTGCTACAAAATTAAAGATAGCCTTACTGTTGGTGTTGACCTTGACTAATATGGAGTGCAAAGATACTGTAATTAAAGTAAGCATGTAGGATGTAACAAGTATCTGCATTCCTCATTGACAGGATGGCGTGAGTGCAGCAGTGTAATTCAGAAGCCTCCAGTTTGTATGGATCAAGAACTGCCTATACTCTTAATTATGAGACACCCATAATAAGAAACCATCAAAGAAGAGAGGTCAAGACTTTTCTATATATGTTTTTAAACGCCTAAATGACAAGTTCATTATAACAAAATTAAAAATGAGTGAACAGACTAGGGAAAAGATTTATATATTATGCAATCAAGGTTGCTATCCTTGAAAATAAAGATGTTTGTCAATCATTCAAAATAATTGATACATAAAAGAAAAATTGGTAAAAATATAACAAAAACACAAACAAGTGTTTAATACATACCCACACATAAAAGAACTCCTGGCCTAGATATTTTTGATGGAATGTTTACTAATAACAATGAAATGTAGCATTCCTAGAACTAAAAGTTAAAAATAAATATTAAAATGAGTAATGATTAAGATTTCAATATACATCTGGAGAAATAATCTTGACATATGTCCATTTGAGGATGTGTGTAACTGTCCAGTGTTTCCAGAGTCTAGCTTGCTCTTCTGTTTAATCTGTTGGTTTTACTTTTCACATTTATTCACTCGCCCTATGGAACCATGTGACTGCATGTCTAGTTTTTTCCCAAACTGACAGCACACTGTGGTGGTTAGTATAACCATCAACTTGAGAGAACTACAGCCCCCTGGTAGATGGGCTGCTGGGCATCTCTGTGTGGGTGACTACCTTGTGTCATTTCCTGACTGTGGATGCTTCTCCAAGCTGCTGCTGCCCTGGCACCATGCCAAGGTGGACTGGACTCTGGTGGATGTGTTTTCAACTTGCTATAGTCCATGGATTTTATTACAACAATGGCAAATGATACTAAGACACAACCTAAATGTCCAGGTTATATTTTCAAATAAATTATAGTGACTGCTTACAATTAAATACAATTGAGATATTAAAATCTTTGAGCTGAATATAATTCCAAAATATATTGTGTATGTGTCAAATAGTGGTTCGAATATCATATGAATATTTTTAATCTCCTCACTCACTTTTACTTAGACTTAACTTCTACTATTACTTTAAAAAAGAAACCTTTTCCTTGGGTTCCTTCCTATTTTTTCTTTCCCAGTGTCAACTAACTCATGCCTGCTACTTTAACTTAAGTTTGGGGTCTTATTTCCACTCGGGAATCTTTCTTTCTGCAGTGTATTCCTGTAGTTACATACAGGCTTCCACAGAGGGGTTATAGAAAAGGAACTTGAGAGCAGTGTTGCTAAGTTAACAGAAGCGACCAATGACTAAGTCAGAGTAGAGGTAGGATATACCCTGTGTTTGTCACTTTGTATCTTGGGAAGAATAAGAAATGAGGCTGGTGCTTGGTGATGAATTGGCTTGAAGAATTTTTTTTTCCCTGAGGAAAAAATGAAACAATCGAAGGAGTTTTCTCCAGTGAAGAACTCAGTCTCTCTCCAGAGCCCTCCCTAGCTTCCCAGGTTGGTCTGGTCCCAGGATCTCCTTAGACTCTTGGCAAGAATGTCATTGGTGGGGGAGAGACAAACTTGGTCTGACTGATATTTGAGTTAATAGTGCCATTAAAATAGCTGTCAAAGTAAACCTGCCAGGATTCATGGTGCTCATGAAATAAAGTGCGTAATTTATTCAAAATCTTATTATCCCAGGAGCATGTATATCAGGGAAGAAGATGAGATGCTGCTTAATGTTCCTTGTAACTCAGTCTCATTCTAACACATGGCCATAAGAAAGGAGCTGGTTTTCAAATGAAATGAGTAAGTAAGGTGATGTGTGCATTTGTGTGTGTGTGTCTGTGCATATGTTTACATGCATGCCACAGTATATATCTGGAGGTCAGAGGATAACTTTGTGTCTCAAAAATTATCTCCTGAAAGTCATCCTCACTGGCTAACTAAACTAGCAAGCTCAGGGATCTGCTTGTCTCTGATCAGCAGCAAATGCACACTGCCCTGCCTGCCTATGCACGTGGGTTCTGGGGATCAAACCCTCTGCCTTCGCAGCGCTGCAGCAGCAAATGCACACTGCCGTATATATATATGCTCTCTCTCTCTCTCTCTCTCTCTCTCTCTCTCTCTCTCTCTCACGCGCAAGCACGCAGTCACTCTTTATCTCATAACAGACAAATACCTTCAGGGAGCGCTATTATTTTCCTGTAAGGTTGAGTCAACTCCCAGCTTTGGCTTTGGAATTAGATTTGATGCGACTGAGGGATGTGGGGCGGTGTACAGCCTCTTTAGGAGACATTGATGGAAAAGAAACCACAGGACAGACAATGCTGCTGGGTCATGGTTTTCAATTCCTGAAGCTGTTTCATGATAAATATTGTATTCAGCAATATGCATTATGCATGGTTTTTGCAAAATGTCTGCAAACTAATCTCTGGCAAGCCCAGATGACAGGAAATACTTAATTCAGGGCATTGGCAGCGTGTAGACATGCTGAAACTCAGTGCAGGCTGCAGCCCTCCTCCAGACGGGGAGATGAAAGGCCCCACAAATGGGATAATAATAGTCCTCCATGCTGAGTGGGTTTTCATTTATCTGAGGACCTCAAAATGCTTCCCAAAGGCTGTCCTATTCTTCCTTGTTTAAATTAGTAAAATGGAGCAGCAGAGGTTATTTTCTACTGTCTTCTGGTAAGCCGGATGTATGGAAGAGTCTGGCATTATACTTATAAAGCTGCCCAGGAGGAACCCGACCATATTTTTGCCCTCCTCTCCACAATTAAAGAAGTTATGATGATGCTTATGCTGTCATAAATGTCAAAACGCTTGTAGGTATAGATTAAGTGGGCAAGGTAGCATAGGGTACTGTAAGAGATGGACAGTCGAGGTGGAAATGTTTAGTTGGGCATTAAAAGAAGTGTGTGTGTGTGTGTGTGTGTGTGTGTGTGTGTATTGAAGCCTCGGGTTCACCAGCAGCATTTATCTTATAGGCTTATTTTTTTTTAAGTCCGGTTTGAGTACATAGTCAAAGAAGAGCCAGGAAGTGAAGAAGAAAAATTCAGAGATCTAGTCCCCACCCTAGGTCATTGAGAACTATGAAATATAAAACAAGACTATTGAGATAGCTCAGTAGGTAAAAGCCCCAGACAGTCCAGCCTCCCTACTCAAGGTCTATCTCTAGGAGGCACATGGTGAAAGGAGAGAGCTGACTTCTACATGTTATCCTCTGGTATAAACGTATACACACACACACACACACACACACACACACACACCAATAAATAAATAAATAAATGCAATTAAAAAGTAACATTGGGGCTGGAGTGATGACTCGGAGATTAAGAGCACTGACTGCTCTTCCAGAGGCCCTGAGTTCAATTCCCAGCAACCACATGATGGGTTACAACCATTTGTAGTGAGAGCTGGTGCCGTCTTCTGGCCTGTGGGCATACATGCAGGCAGAACACTGTATACCTAATAAATAAATATTAAAATAATAATAATATTAATAATAATAAAAGTCACATTGATCTTGTAGTATAGAGAGAGCTCAGGACTTGTAACTGGTCCTACCTCCAAGTTAAGTTTATGAGTGAGAAAATAAAAGTCACATAAGCCGTGGTGACTTATGATATACCTGGGTTAAGATATCTTCTTCCCTGCTCCTGTATCTGCCCTTCCTCCATTTTGACCCTCCCACTCCACCAAGCTCTCCCCAATCCTTCCCTTCTCCCTTCTCTCTCTCCCTCTCCCCTATCCCCTCTACCCTCACGCTCACCCCCATGCTTCCCACTTTTGCCCAGTGATTTTTTTCTGCTTCCAATTTCCAGGAGGATCTATATATGTTTTCCTTTGGGTTCACCTTATTATTAGGCTTCTCTAGGCTCATGAACTATAGGCTCAATGTCCTTTGTTTATGGCTAGAGTCCACTAATGAGTGAGTACATACCATATTTTTTGGGGGGTCTGGGTTACCTCACTCAGGATAGTGTTTTCTGTTTCCATCCATTTGCATGCAAAATTCAAGATGTCATTGTTTTTTTACTGCATAGTAGTACTCTAATGTGTACATGTTCCACACTTTCTTTATTCATTCTTCCATTGAGGGGCATCTAGGTTGTTTCCAGGTTCTGGCTATTACAAATAATGCTGCTATGAAAATAGTTGAACAAATGCTTTTGTAGTATGATTGGGCATCTCTTGGGTATATTCCCAAGAGTGGTATTGCTGGATCTTGAGGTAGGTTGACTCCCAATTTCCTGAGAAACCGCCACACTGTTGGTTGGACCAGTTTGCATTCCCACCAGCAATGGATGAGTGTTCCCCTTACTATACATCCTCTCCAGCATAGGTTATTATTGGTTTTTTGATTTTTGACATTCTGACAGATGTAAGATGGTATCTCAAAGTTGTTTTGATTTGCATTTCCCTGATCACTAAGGAAGTTGAACATGACCTTAAGTATCTTTTGGCCATTTGAACTTCTTCTGTTGAGAATTCTCTGTTCAGTTCAGTACCCCGTTTTTTAATTGGGATATTTAGAATTTTAATGTCTAGTTTCTTGAGTTCTTTATTCTCTTGGATTGGTAGGATCAACATAGTAAAAATGGCAATTCTACCAAAGGCCATCTATAAACTCAATGCAATCCTCATCAAAATCCCAACAAAATCTTCACAGACCTTGAGAAAACAATAATCAACTTTATATGGAAAAACAAAAATCCCAGGATAGCCAAAACAATCCTATACAATAAAGGTACTTCTGGAGGCATTGCCATCCCTGACTTCAAACTCTATTACAGAGCTACAGTAATGAAAACAGCTTGGTATTGGCATAAAAACAGAGACGTTGACCAATGGAATCGAATCGAAGACCCGGATATTAATCCACAAATCTATGAACACCTGATTTTTGACAAAGGAGCTAAAATTATACAATGGAAGAAAGAAAGCATCTTCAACAAATGGTGCTGGCATAACTGGATGTCAACATGTAGAAGAATGAAAATAGATCCATATCTATCACCATGCACAAAACTCAGGTCCAAATGTATTAAACACCTCGATATAAATCTGACCACATTGAACCTGATAGAAGAGAAAGTGGGCAGTAGACTGCAACACATGGGCACAGGAGACCACTTCCTATGTATAACCCCAGTATCACAGACAATAAGGGTGACAATGAATAAATGACATCTCCTGAAACTGAGAAGCTTCTGTAAAGCAAAGGACACAGTCATTAAGACAAAAAGGCAACCTACTGAATGGGAGAAGTTCTTCACCAACCCCGCATCAGACAAAGGTCTGATCTCCAAAGGTCATCCTTAAGGCAGCTCAGGAACAGCTTCCAAATAAGGTCAGGCACCTTGGCCCAACTAGAATAGATGCGAATTCTGCTGCAAAGTGAGTCCTCCATATTACCCAAGCTCGGAGAGCTATGGGGACATGTGAACTGTGACCTTCAGCAGCCTGGTCTTCCAACAATACTACATTAGTATTTCAAAACTTCCCCACAGGTTTCTGACCTTTCCTTTTCTCTCAGTCTTCTCTTTGGATTAATTCTCGATCTGCCGTCAGTTCAATGGGTTATGACTTTGGTTATCTCCGTTAGACTGTCGCTCAATATTCTGTTTCCAGTATTCTAGTTCCATTAATTTGCATTTGGTCATTTAAAAACTCATTTATTGTTAGTTATTTGCTCTTTTTATTTAATTCAGCAGAATTTTATAACGAGTTGTCAATGAAAGTTTTAATGCTGACCATTCTAAACTGCCTGTGACTGAAGGAACAATTGATTGAGACAGAGTCTAAGTGGGCTGCTCAAATTGAACTTCTGGGCTCAGTAAGTTCTGCCTCAGCTCCTGAGTAACTGGGATTACATGTGTACGCAGCCACAACAAGTTCAAAATTCTTGTAATTCTAATATCTTCTTCATCATGATGTTCATATCTGTTGGTTATCTCTTCTCAATGATGTTCTGAATTTTATAGTTTTGGGATTATCAAGGTATTGTCATTGCACTACAGGCATCTCTCATATTATATTCAGTTACATTAGGATTTATCTAACTGGTCTTGCAGAGAGCACTCTGTAGCTTTCACTTGCAAACACATGCTGGCTCAGCTCGTGGGCTGTGGTTCCAGTGAAGACTTAATGTTCAGCCATTGTATTATTGCTTTGGCCTCTTTGTTTATCTGATCCTGTTGGGTTCTCCTTGCTGCTGAGGTGCTGAAAGGATTTTAAGGCCACTTCAATGTTTCAGTGCACAATGAAACTCAGGCCGATAAAGGGACATATTGGGACCTGTGGCAGCAGAGTCCTCTTACTGGTGCTTCTAGGCTGTCCTATAATCCAGGTGAGGAAGGGGAGCACTAGGCTGACAGGGAAGGAGGACTCCTCCACAGTTGCTCTCAGTAGCAGAATTTTCCACCTTTTCCCTTGGTAATGGCCATTTCCATCATTGAGTTTCTTCTTCTTTTTCCTCGAGAAAAAAAATGCTCCCCTCCCCAGATATGTGAGTTAAAGAAGACTTAGGCAGTGTTTGTGGGAAATTTTTCTTTTGTCATATTTATTGCTATGAGCTTTATTTTTAGAACTACAGTTTGGACTGGAGAGATAGCCCCCTGGTTTAGAGCACCGGCTACTTCTCCAAAAATATGGGTTTGATTCCAAGCACACACATGGCAACTTCTACTGCCTGTCACTCCAGTTCCAGGTGATCTGGTACCTTCTTCTCGCATCCACGGGAACTATGCACAGATATATAAGCAAAACTTAATATCCATATACATTAAATACATAAATAAATAAACAAATACATCAATACATAAATACACTAATAAATAAAATATGTAAGAATTGTTTTGGGTGCATACCATCAGTTTATCATGTTCTCCTTCAATTTTCATTTATATCAAGCTTTTTAAAAATTTTTCTCTCTTGGCTTCAGGAATATTTTCAGGAATATGTTGAGTTGTAAATACTTGTTTGTTTTTGTTGTTTGTTTTTTGTTTTGTTTTTACAGTTTTCTTCTGTTTTATTGGTTCCTGGTTTTGTTTAATTGTGATTGAAAAATACTCAATAGTATTTCAGTTTCTTAAATTTATCAATGCCATTTTTGACCTTCTCCATGTGTTTGGATGAAAGGAACTTTGGACTGCTGCTTGTAGAATGCTCTAGACATATGTGTTAGGTTTATTTGGTCTACATTGTTGGCCATGTCTGCTCATGTAGTCACTTCACTTTCTGTCTCATGACATATTCGTTGTAGAAAATAAATTTCTGAAGTCCTTTATTATTATTGGATTGTCTAGTTTTTTTCTTTAGCTTGTTAAAATTTGCTCTATATACATTTATACATATTTATTGCATATAAATATGCAATTATTCCATACTTCTGATAAATTGACCCCTTGTCATTATATAATGATAGAAACTTGTAAATTAAAGTCATTTTGTTACATGTATAGCAACTTTAAGGTCCTTGGGTTGTCGTTGTAAGAGGTTTTACCTATTATTTCACTTTTAACCTATATAATCTTAAAAACTAAAGCGATGTCTGTATAGGCAACATATAGACTGATCTTGTTTTAAAATAAATTTATATACTGTATGTCTTGATTGGATAATTTAATCGTTTTAATTAAAAGTAGCTGCTGGTAGGCAAAAGTTTACCATCCCTCTGTGTTAGTCTTATGTTCTGAATGATTTGTTATTGCTGTCTTCTTTTTGTCCTTTCTTGCTTCTTTTTTGTGACTTAATGGTAATTTTTTGTTGGTTTGTTTTTGAATTTTATTGCAGTATCTCTCCTTTTCCTTCCCTTCCTGCACATCTTTCCATATATCCCTCCCTACTCTTCTTCAAATACATGGCTTCCTTTTTCATCAGTTGTTATTATATATATATATATATGTATTTGTATATACATATAATTTCCTAACTATAATCTTCTGAGTCCATATAATATTACCTGCGTATATGATTTCAGGCCCAACAATTTGGCACTGGAGAACCAACTGGTGTGTTCATCCCTGGTGAGGACCGCCTCTTCTACTCCCACATTTGTTCAGTTGCTTGTAGTACATTGTGTAGGTTTGATGCCTCCTGAGTTTTTCCACATGAAACTTGACATGTTTACTGGTATTACCATGTTGAGCTCACTTTTTGATGGTCCCTTTGGTAAGACTTTATGGGTGTAGGTTCTGATATTACTAGGAGACACAATCTCACAGCAAACTCCCTGATTCTCTGGCTTTTACAATTTTTCCTGCCTCTATTGCACAATGTTCCCTGAGTCTAAGGTGTGGGAGTGTTCTGTAGATGTATGTATTCATTGGGACTGGACTCCACAATTCAGCATATTGATTGGTTGGGGGTGTTCTTGTCGTCTCTGTGTCTTGCAAAGAGAGATTTTCTTGATGAGAGATGAGGACAACATTTATCTGTGGATACAAGGACAAATGTTAAGAGATTGTTGATAAGGATTATTCTGGTTTATTGATTGTGATTGCATAGTCTCCTCTAATAATCATGGCTTCGTTCGCACTGGTTTTTTTTTACCTAGGCTTCCAGCACCAGGTATCACTCTTGTTAAGTAGATTTTAGGTCCAATTAGAGAGGAGTGGTTACTGGTAGCCAAGGTATGTTTGCCACTACTACACACGTAGGGTAATTGTGCCATGGTGGTCACTGATATAGTTCATAGGCATCATAGCTGGGTAGGACTCTTTGTTGCCGCACTCCTTTGGAATCTTGCATGGTGCATTCTGGTACCACAAAAGCTAGCCTTCTGGGAGGTAGCAATCAGATCAGTTCTAGCTCAAAGGCCTTTTTTAGGCCTTGTTTCTGATGCACATGGTGTCTTCAGCAATAGAACTTGTTAATGTTTTTAGCGTAATGTTTTTATTTTTTCTCTCTTTAATTGAGAATTTTGTGCATAAATGTAGTATGTTTTGATAAGATCTATCCCCAATTCCTTTTCTTCAACTTCCCACTTTAATACACCCTTACCAAATTTCCCTCCCAACTTCATGCACTCATTTGTAAACCCACTGAGTCCATTTAGTGCTGCCAGTATGTGTGCTGGTGTAAGACCATCCACTGGAAAACAGGCAGCCTGTTACAAGCCATATCCTATGGAAACTGAACCCATGTCCCCAGGTATCAGTTGTCAATAGTTACTCAGTCAGAGCTAGGGATTCATGGTACCTTCCACACGTATACTTATTCTCTTTTGCAAAAGTGATAACACCAATTTTCTAATTCACCTAGATACTGCTTGCCCTTGAATACACATGTGAACATGTGATACATGCTGTCCTTCCTGTTAGAAAAGGCATGTGCTGACCCAGGAGAAGCTTGGCAGTGACTAGGTAATTAGGGAACTGATACTCAGCAGGGATATTGATCCTTTTTTTTTCTTTTTCTTTTATGCTGGTCTTGGTTTTCTCTGATGAATTCCAGGCTGCAGTAAAAGACAAAAGAACAGCTTTAGAGCATCTGCAGATGAATACAAAGTAGAGTTGGAGGTAAATCATTTATCATTGTTCACAGGCTCTACTTCTGAAGTGGGCCTTATGGATGCATTTGCCACAAGGTAAGAAATATGTTGTGTGATGGGCAGCTTCCCACCACTTTTCCAGTCTTTGCCACATTTTGCCTTCTTCTGCAGATCCTGTACAAAGCACTGTACTTCTTAAAGAAAGATCTCCAAGAGACCTAAATACAAACTTTTGTTGCATGAACAATACCATCTGACTGCATGGAAGCAGGTCAACGTATTATACAATGTGTTCAGAACTCAAGTTTTTCATTCATTTTAATGGGTGAATTAATGTTTTAAAACTATCTGAAACACCTAGAATGAGAATATATAAAAGTGTTGATTACTGTAAGATGCATAGCTGCATAATAATGTCAATTTTGAAATATCCTAGCCACATCAGTCCTTTATAAACTTTACATTTATACTCCAGGGACTCATTAGCATGAATAAAAATTTCTCTCCATTGTCTCTTTTAAGAATATTTCACTCACAGCAGAATTAAAGTGGAACATTCCAGGGTGGTGAATTCAAACATCACCTGGGAAGCAGTAAGAAATGGTGGGGCTTATTTTCTCTTATTTAAATCATGTCCAGTCTTTCTTAACATGGTGTTGCTTTAATATCTCATACTTGGGTTTGCTCAAATTTGATGAAATTCACCCAAATTTAAAGAGCTTTCTGAGGTCCAATATGTTTGGTGTATGAGATAAGTGAGGTATCTTTCCAAATGTAAGATTTTCAGTTTAAAACACATTATTTGTATCGAACATGCTACTTACAGAGTGCAGTGAGATTGTTAGTGAAACATGGAAGAGGCCTAAGTACGCAAAGCTCCTGTCCTCTGTGAGTTCACAATCTAGTTTCAAAGACAAGCAGCTACTGCTGCAAACCAAAATTAAGCTGATGACGAGAAAGCTTCATATGGTGCGAGCATAAGGAGTAAGGGACCATGTCCAGTTTCGATGTTGCAGTGGCATTTGAAGTGGCTACTGAAGGGTGCACAGGGATTCGCTCTACAGTAAGAGGACAATGAATAAAAGATAACTTCCACCATACATAACGATTAGAGATGGATGATCGGGGCCTAAGTGCCGAAAACCAAGAGAATTTTCTTCTGGTTTGTTTGAGACACAAGGTATATGCAAAGAATGAAACTAGAAATACAGCTGGAGGCTCCATCATGGGAAATTTTTAATAGTTAAATTGGGAATTTAAACGGCAGGCGGAAACAGTGAGTAAGATACTTAAATTAAAAGCATAGAAATGAAAAGGATGATTAATTCTGGTGAGGATGTGAAGAGCTAACAACTGGGAAGTTAAGAAACAGAATGAAAACAAGTGGGGCGAACCAGAGCATCAACCACAGTCAACGACGACGACGTTTGTTGAATTCTCACTGTTCTAGGAAGTACCATAGACAGTACTTATTTTTCATGTATACATAAGCAATAATCTCAATGTCTATATAACTTTCAGGGAGAAAACAGGAAATGTGTCTTGGAAAGAACAAGTTTTGTTTTAACACACCTGTTCTCTCTCTCTCTCTCTCTCTCTCTCTCTCTCTCTCTCTCTCTCTCTCACACACACACACACACACACACACACACACAGACAGACACACACACCCATACACTGACATGAATAAATCTTTAAAAAGTAAAATTGGAGATAATTTAAACTGTATCAGATAGAGCTGATTTAGACAAGGATTCCTACAACTGGGATCCCCAATATTTTGATTATGTAAGAAAAACTTCCTTACTTGGCTTATGTATATGCCTCACGCTATGGCAAATATATAAGCATCCCTAGTTTTCCCTCTAACTAGATCTAGTTATGACTCTAAGTTAGATTTCTCAAAGTAAGGTCCATAGGTTGATGAATCAGCATCTTTGTTAAGAACAGATTTTTGCTTTCAATTGCAAAAAGAACTGTTACCCTGGTAACAAGGAGGAAAACAAATAGAGAAATCGTGTTTTTCTATGATGTTTTGGGAAAAAAAAAGGAAGTTTTCATTAACCGAGTTTGAGAGAAAGCAAGGAAGAATAGAGTCCTTAATAAAAGCTGAGAGAGTCACACCTGAGGGAAAGTGCCTGGTTTTTCTGTCTGGATCCAAGCTTAACACCTGACCTGACCCAAGAAGAGATTTTTTTTTTCCAGAGAGGAAGCTAAATCACCTGGCCCCTTTAGCAACTGTGTGTTGGAATGAGTTGTTATCTGCGCATAACCAGAATCAGCCTGAAACTGTATAGCATAGTTATACCTCCTACCACCCTTGTCCCCAGGAGTATTACAGTAGAAGCAGAGCAGGTACCTTTCTACATACATTGGTGTGTTTTCATTGTCATTCAAGGAGTCTTTGATGCTTCCAGCTTTGAATTCGAAGCCAAATCCCCAAAGTCCACTCTCATTTAAAATACTGTGGTGACTCAAGAGATGGTTCTTGAAAGATACTGGAGCTTAGGCTAGTAAGGGGGACTCAGGATAATTAAAATTACAGCCCAATGCTAGCAAGATGGCCCAGTAGATAAAGGCACCTGCTGCCCAAGTCTGGTGACCTGGGTTCTACCCCCAGAACCCACATAATGGTGGGAAAAAAAGACTCCACAAAGCTTATCTTCTAACATCTACATACACAGTGTAACATAAACAACTACACACACACACACACTCGTGACTCACACACACACCACAGCATAATGCTTTAAAAAAATCACAGCTCAGTCCAAGTGAAACACCCAAGAGTGAATGTTCAGCCCCTCACTCTCACCCAGAAGAAGGCTTCCACTTTTTGAAAACTAATCAGTATCATACTTTAGTCTCACCTGTCCCTTTGTCTAGAACACAATAAAAAAAATTGCAAGACATTTGGAAAAACACAGACTTGTGCCTGGATGACACCAACACTTGCCAAATCTGACTGTGTACAAGTACTGCTTGGGAAAGATTGCAGCAATGGATGGTTGACCTGTGACAGAAAAGAAAGAGATATCAGAAAGGAGAGAGTCCTGCTGAGGTTGTCCTCAACATAGAAGATCTTGGAAGGGGAAGTTACTTAGGGAAGGCAGTAAAAAGGACTGATAGTTTAAAAGGAGACAAAATGGAAGCTAAGATTCAGAGCGTATTCTGCATTCCTTACATCTTCCCCTTTTGTCAAATAGGAGTGAAGTTTGGTCAATGTATTGACAAACATTGGAGCAAACTAGGGAAGTTCTGCTTCACAGTTGCATATTTGAAAGTGTTTGGGCTAGTTTAATGTCAACGGACACAAGCTTGAGTCATTGGGGAAGAGGGAACCTTAGTTGAGAGAACACCCCCATCATATTGGCCTATGGGCAAGCCAATAGAAGATTTTATCAGTTGTTGATTGATACAAGATCACTGTGGTTGGTGTCAGCCCTGGGTAGGGTCCTGGGTGCTAGAAGAGAGCAGGCTGACGAAAGCATGAGAAACAAGCCAGTAAAGAGGACCGCTCCATGCCATGGCCACTGCATCAGGCCCTGTCTTGAATTCCTGCTGTGAATTCCCAGGGTGATGATTACAAGTTGTAAAAGAAAACAAACGCTTTCCTCCCCAAGTAGATTTCAGTCATGGTGTATTATCCCAGCAACAGAAATCCTAACTATGATAGGAAAAAATACTATGGTAGTTTGAGGAGACTTTCCTTACAATGTCTTCCTTCTTCTGTTGGGTATACAACTCAGTGGTGAGAAAGTAGCTAGCATTGCACGAGGCCCCGAGTTCAATCACAAGCTTCTCTGCTCTAGAATTCAGCCTTCTTTAATAACAGTGATAACTTCTCATATGCTTGTAGGATTAGCAAATTCTAATAAAAAAGACATCATTCCTTGTGGTTAATTGTATATCAAACTTCATTTTTAGCCAGAAACCTTAATGAGGTAAGCTGCAAGGAATAGAGAATTAAACACAAGCTTGTTGATAACCTGCAAGAGTAAATTCCATTTGTAAAAGCCATGACCATTTCTTCTGTCTCCCCATTTAAGCAGCTGTTCTGTCTAGTCTGCATTCATTTTCCTTACTATGCTATGTCTGACCTCTCCTTTGAAGGCATTCTGGGAAGAGAATGTCAGTGTTTACCTACCTGCTGTGCCACCATCTGCCTAAGTAGTGCATGGATGCACACAAATTATATTTCCTTTGTGTGACTTTGAATGACAGAAGCATAACCAAGTCTTCATAGACATAGAATGAGCAGATATTATCTCTTTAGTCCCAGAATGAACTATAACATTATCTTACATCTGGACAGATTGCACTGGGAACAGGTGCTTTCAAACATTTCAAAGCAGAAGCACTGATTTCCGGAATCTCCAGGGGTTTCTCAAAACATTGCCTTTTCCTTTAGTTTTACATGCTTGGTCCCTTTATTATTATTTTTCTCTATTAGATGGCAGGATATGTGGTAGAGTATTGATGGTTTGCTTTGTGCATGCGTGTATGTGTGTGTGTGTGTGTGTGTGTGTGTGTGAGTGTGTGTGTGATATGGATTTGCTACTGGCTATATTAATTAATCAGAAGGTCAAATATAAAATTTTCTGCAATCTTTGGGGTCTGTTGGTAATTTGGATTTAAAAGTTTAGTTTGAAACAGCTTGAAATCTCTGGGATTTATTTACTGTTCTAATAGCTGTTTTTACCTTCCAGGTTGACTGAGACTATGATATATAGAATATCCATCATAGGATGTTTTCTCATATTCCTCTAGTAAGATGTATTGCTTGGCCATCAGAGGTTTTAGGAACCAGTTTCTTACTTAGACTAGAGAAGGAGAATTTACAATTAGTTATTTAAAACAGAACCCTTAGGAAACCGAAGTTCTCCCACCAAGTTCTAGGCGTTCTGGTCAAAGAAATGTATTAAGTTTGGGCTGAAGAGATAGTACAGTTGGCAATGCATTGGCTGTGCAAGCATAGGAAGCTAAGTTTGATGCTCAGAACCCATGTGAAAAAGCTGGGTAAGGTGGCATACGCTTGCATATTCAACGGTGGGGAAATAGAAATTGGCAGAACACTGGAGCTTGGTGGCCAGACAATCCATCCTACTTGGTAGATTCTGGGCCAGTGAAAACTTCTGTCTCAAAAAATAAGGTGGACAGTGTCTGAGGAAAGGTGTTGACATTTGGCCTTCACATGTGCTGACACACATAAGTATGTATACCTCCATGTACCTGTACACACATATGCATGTGCATATACATAAGAAATAAATTATCAAGGACCTTGGCATTATCTCCAAGATGGTCTGATGTAATAACTGATGATATAAATAAATTTTGCTATAGAATATTGAGTATTTCCTACAGTATGTAAGAAAATACAGATTTCTTCTTCTCCAGACAAAAATCCATGGAGATGTTTTAATTAATGTTATTATTTATATATGTTGCACATTATGTTCCTGAGAAGGATCCATCTGATGACAGTAGTTTAATGACATAAATCCTTGAAGTCCCTCATGTCTAAACATTTACTTTTATAATATCTGACACAAATTAATTCTCCTCAAGAAATTATACCACACCTCAAATATCTCAAACCTAGGAGCATTTATTGTCATACAGATACTGTAGCAAGCTTTTTGGACTATCTTTGGATTGCCAGCCCCAAATAATGACATTGAGACTTATCATTAGTTTTGAAAGCGTGGCCTTAGTTTAGGCTTTTCCCCCAACTAACTCATATAACTCAGATTAGCCTGCTTCTATTAATCTCCTTTCTATCATGTGGCTCAGTTACCTCTCCTCTATATTCTATGTCCAACTTCTTTCGCATCCTTCCTGGCATCTCCTGCATGCCTAGATTCTTTCTCCTTTTCTCTCCCCCCAAATTCTGCCTATTCTCTCCTGCCTAGCTATTGGCCACTCAGCTTTTTATTACAACAATCACAGCAGCACATCTTCACACATTGTACAAATATCTAAGAAAACAAGTCAACAATGGTGAGGAATTACCAGTCATGGTCTACTCAAAGTATTATATGTCAGCATGCTGCCTAGGGCATTTGTTGTTTGAAGTTATGGTTGAGACTGGAGGGTTTTATTTTAAGAATAAAATTTTAGAGTAATATATACACACAAGCAAGCAATATACAACACTGATATATATGCTCCACACATATATATGTATGCATATATATACATACATATATATATGTATATATATATATGGATGACCTCACCCATTGAGCTCATGGATGGTAGGAAGAGAACGCATGTGGGTTTTTTTTTTTTAAACCTGGTTCAATTATGGGCTATCCCACAGAAACTTCATATATAGCAATGCTGGTAGTTTGACAATCAAAGAATGAAAAGAGATAGGCTAAACAAATACTAGCCAAAAGAAGCTGGAGTGGGTGCTGATGTAATTCAAAGTAGGTGCAGGGCAAAACAAAAAATTACTAGGCAAAGAGAAGTATCATATAATGATAAAAGTTGAATGCAGCAGGAATGAATCATCTTAATCTATTTATATACACAGGATAGGGCTTCAAACTTCATGAAGCCCAAATGGCAATAGGATAAGAGAAATAAGCAAATCTGAACTTACAGCTGAAAACTCCAACATTTCTTCCTCAATAATTGATGGAAGCACTAGATAGAAAATCAGAATAGTAATAGATGAAATTGACAATAAGGTCGGCCACTTGGATCTGTTTTCATTGACAGAAAAAAAATCATCCAATACTGTCAGAATACATAGTCTTTTTTTTATGCACATGAAGCATTTACCAAGATTGATCACAACTGTAAAAACAGTTCTCATATATAATAAAGTCAGACTGGAGTAAACACCAACAAGACAACAGAAAAAAAGCTCTAAACACTGGGAAATGATTGTGTATGTTTTTGAATTGCCCACAGGTTTCAGGAACACACAAGGCAGGTTAATTCAGAAGTGCTGGGATGGATCTCAGTTTTGCTTTCCTTACAGGATCCAGGAGCTGCTACTGGGGCAACTGGTCCTTGGTAATGGGAGCACAGAGCAGTGAAGGGCCACATTCTGAAAACAACTGAGATAGAGCATTACAAATGTAGAGTTCCTATCTGGTTATACTTACATTGTGCAGACAGTCCTGCTTTTACAGTCAAAGAATTTTCCCTCCTGATGTGATTGGAACTTTTGTTCATGCATCCTATACTCACATGTGAAAGTTTGTGTTTCATACAAAGCCTAGTTACATTTATATCCCATGACAATAGTGGGTAGCCACATTGTTTGGTATGTTTATTTGCAAGGCAACCGACTGCTTAATTTATTTATAGCCTTCTCAGTCTCTGAAGAGTCTTTGAATTTTGTTTGAAGAGCATAAATGAGTAATAATATCTAGAATGTATAACATTGGTCGTTACTTACTATGTGTGAGTTCAAAAGGCCAATAAAGAGGTTTTTTTTTCTCTCCCATGAACTGCAGGCACAATTCTGCTAACTTCCCTGTTTGTTCATTTTTTATGGTTGATCTAAGTTTTCAATATGCGTTTTTTAACTAACCCAAGTATATCTTCAAATTATGCCATATTGTGTCTCTCCTCTGCACACCTGAAAGATAATATTTTTCTTTCCCTTCACTCCACTCTGCATCCAGATTTTTCCCTTGAAAGCCTAGAATTGGCCTAACAGTTAATTTATAATTGGCCTCACATTAGTTTCTTTAATGATTTCTGCTCTTCAAGCATTTTAAAATGTGCTTCTAAACCTTAAATTGACTCATTCTCTTTTCCAAATCACACTTCACGATTGCCCTTAAAGTGAGTAGATGGATGCAGGAGGAAGGTTTTCTGGTTATTGACCATGTTTTAATCTTGACCTGGGTGAAGGTTACTTAGGTATGATCACACTGCAATAATTCACTTGTAATATGTTCATGTTTCATATGTATGATACACTGTAACCTTCAAAAGTTTATAAAGAAAAAATGTTGAGTAGAACATATTTTGAATGCAACGACACCATTTAAACTTTATATAACACAGACTATGATATAAACAAGTCTTCTGGAGCTTTGACAAGCATGTCTTATGTCTTTCTTTGTTTCTCTCCATCTGTCCGTCTGTCTCTGACTGTGTCTCTGTCTCTCTCTTTGTGTGTGAGTGCCTCACATGCTAGGTAAGTGATCTACTTCTGAACTACAAACCCAGTCTCTTTTGTACTTCTAATTTTAAGAAAGAGTCTCACAAATTCGCTGTGTTGCTTGATTTCTGACAACTTGACATGAATTAGAGTTACCTGAAATGAGGGAACATCAGCTAAATTTTACCCCCATCAGGTTGGTCTTCAGGCATTTTCCTTTATTGCTAATTGATGTAGGAGGACCTGGACCACTGTGAGTCATGCCATCTCTAAGCAAGAAGGTCTGGACGGTATACAAAAAAAGCAGTTGATCCAAACAATAAGCCACTTTCCTTCTTAGTTTCTCCCTCTGCTCCTGCTTAAGTTCTTGCCCTGATTTTCCTCAATGATAGACTATGATGGAGGCCAAATAGACCCTTTGCTCTCTAAGTTGATTTTCTTTAGTGATTTATCACAGCAATGAGAAGTAATTAGAGTAATTGCACAGACTGGCCTTAGGTCCACTCCATAATTCAGGAAAGCCTTCAACCTGCAATCCTCCCAAAGAAATAGTTATGGGTGAGATTATAAGCATATATCATTGTGTTTCTCCATATTTTTTTCTTCTTGTTCTCTCCACCCTAGCCCCCATTTTCTCAACTGAGGATTGAGCTCAGGGCCTCACATGTGTTAGGTAGTTGCTCTACCATTGAACTATAGCCTCAATTCCATTTCTTACTCTAAATAAGGCCAAAGATCCTTCTTAACCTCTTTTATTAAAGTTAATAATGGATATTTCCAAATATATTTCAGACTGAAGTCAGAGCCTGTCTGGATTCCAGTCTATGGTAGCTTGTTCTGCTCACAGCTAGGTTGCCTGACTTTATTTTCTGATAATAGTCTGTCAAAGCCTCTTGAATTTCTTTCTAAGGAGGCTGAATCTAATATATTGGGATTTA
The DNA here is from genome assembly GCA_004026605.1 of Ondatra zibethicus. Taxonomy (NCBI): domain Eukaryota; kingdom Metazoa; phylum Chordata; class Mammalia; order Rodentia; family Cricetidae; genus Ondatra; species Ondatra zibethicus. Next base: position 22,658 of record PVIU01016215.1, on the reverse strand, counting down.
GAGTCTTGCTCAGATCACATGCCCCAGTTCTGAAAATTTTATACTTATTTTTTGGCCTCAATTTCTTTCTGACTGAGATTTGTCACTGATTCTATTCTTTGTGGTCCTGGAGGCCAACCTGTCTCTGACCCATCTTTCCTTGCTTCCTCAGTGATGAACATTTTTACCTAAGTCCTGTCCTTGTGTGAGGGTTCTTGCTTCCACCTCAACAGCACTTTTGACCCAAACTCTCTGTGTCTCCAGGGTTATCTCTTCCTATTTGACTTCTGCCTTCTCTGATAGCTCTACTATGGGCTTTCTTCACTAGATTTCATGGCCTCTCACACTAATGATTTTTTTCTGTGCTTAGTGTGTGTTTTCTAATGGATATGTTCTTGACATGGACATTTACAGCCCTGGATTTTTTTTTTAGGTCACACATTGGCACAGAATGTGTAAGCAATGAATACAGAGTTAGAGATATCAGAGGAGATGTGTGCAACCTTTTTCTTTTAATGAGGAGGAGATGGGAACTCTGTTAAGTATTAGACCAGATACTATTTCTAATATTGCTCTAATTTGGTAGTATCTGGAAAACCTTTTCAGAAATATTTTTTCTTTGTAGGAACCTGATTTCTTTCCATAGAAGGCATCTAGATGTAGAGTACTGGACTTAGCTTCATAGAATTTTATTCTTTCCAAGAGTCAGAACACCTTGAACCTTAAGGCATTACATAATTTCTTAAGACAGCAGGTAAAGGTTTATAGAGTTACATAATGAGGTCTTATTTGTAAGAGACTTCAACTCTGAAGAATTTGCTTAGGTTTATAGATTGCAGCAGCTGAGGCCAATAGATAACCTCCTGACCAGATGGGAACAATGGGAGCTCAGAGGGCACCAACACCCACTAAGCAGGGAATACAATATCTCTGAATGGGGCTAGAGAGGTGGCTCATCAGTTAAGAGCACTGGATGTTTTCTTAGAGAACCTGGGCTGGATTTTCAGTACCCACATGGAGGCTCACAGTCATCTGTAACTCCAGTTCTAGGGGAATCTATTTCTTTCTTCTGTCATCTGCAGGTACCAGGCATGCACATGATGCATGCAAACATACATGCAGACAAAGCACCCATGTCTTAGGGTTTTATTGCTGTAAAGAGACAGCATGACCATGGCAACTCTTATAAAGGAAAAAAAAATTAATTGTTTCTGGCTTACAATTCAGAGGTTTAGTCCATTATCATCATGACAGTAAGCATGGCAGCGTGGTGCTACAGAGGTAGCTGAAAGTTCTACATCTGGATCCAGAGGTAGCAAGAAGTGACTGCTGCACTGGGCATGGCTTATGCATGTGAGACATCAAAGGCCACCCCCAGTGACACACTTCCTCCAGCAAAGTCACACCCAAAGAGGCCAGGCCAATTTTATTCAAACCTGCAACTCATATGCATTAATAATAATAAAAATAAAGAGTTCAAAATAAAAAAGAAAAACCTCAGAGGAAGACAAGGACTCAAAGGGCAACACACAGAGAAGGTCCCCTTCTGACTTGATACTAGTTTATAACTAAATCTTTCATTGCCACCTTCAGGACATATGCCAGCCTTAAGAAAAACAAATCTGATAGGAAATTCAGCCTTTGAAAACAATGACATTTAGTCAATAGTTTTATAGTGAGCGTAATGCTTTCTTTTCTTTTTATTCAAAAGGACAATTTAACAGCAAATCACAATCAATTCCAATAAAATATGTTTGAAATATTTTGTATGTCAGCTTTGAAAGATATATATGATCAAGCTAGGACCATGCTAATATTTTTTCCTGTTTTACTTATGGCATTTGGACTATCAGGATGTGGTAATGGCTGTGGATGTACACAAGGCATTATCTGCAGAGTGGTCCAGCTGATGTTTTAGCCCTGGCTTCTAGCTGCAGGATTTTTGAAACAGAAACACAGTTGCTTTCATAACTCTGACTATGCCAACAGTATCTATCTTCTCAGGAGACAGGCATAATTTGATGAAGATTTATTAAAACAAAGGTTTAAAATAATTACAGAGCTGTACCATATGCCATCTCACCTTGGAGAAATTTGCATCTTCTGGTAGATTATGGAGCCAGAAAGATCTGGAAATTTCCCAACTTCTGTCTCTTTGTAACAGTGTGACCTCAGGAAAATTGCTTCATGATTATGAGCTACAGAATCCTAATCTAGATATAAAATTACTTTCCTTTAATGACATTATGGGTTATTTGTACCAAACTTTAGGTGCCTGCCTCCCCCCCCCTTTTTTTTCCTAGAGCACTGGGCACTGCAGTGTTTTGTTAGGTCTTTTCTTTTCTCTTCAAGAATGATAACCTTCTCTCTTCAGTTGTCGTTTGTATAGATATTGTGTTAATGCCTTTAAAGTCTTGTTCTAGCATGACAATAGTTTAATTATTTAAGTTGAGTTTTGGTTGACAAAATAATAACAGCCCTCTTCTCCAATTATCCACATAAACTTCAGAGTCTATAAATGTGTCTCCATACACAGAAGACAGCATGAGATTTTTCTCTCCAAGTACTGAAAGAGGGACCAGAGGAGGGTGTGCTACTTAAATCCAGAAGGAGACAATGAGAGAAAGCAGAACTAGAGAGATTGGAGCAAATCAGGAGGGAGTGAATTATGCTAATAAGTGATTGGTGTACAGGGGCTTCCTGATAGAACTGAGTTAGTTAAGTGATGAAACTAGGTTGTGGCCACGGACACAGAGAGATGGAGGAAAGTAGATCAGTTTTTGTTTCTTTCTCTTCAAACCACTGTTAGGACTTCTACTGACCCAACTGCCAAAAAGTAGAGAGCAGAGAATCCTTCATAGTCACACCCATCAGTACCCAGGGAGTTCGCTGTTGGAGAAAAAGGAAGATCAGGTCTAGAGGGGCAAGCAGAAGGAACCCAAAATACAGTAGGATACTTAGAAAAGGCATGCTTCAAAAATAATTTTTAAATTTCGATGGGAATACCTGTCAATAAAAGTTGCTTACAAAAATATAGATGGTTGAAGAGAGAAAAATAATATTTTTTTCAGAAAGTCATGTCTAGTTCTATGTGAGATGATCAAATAAACAAGTGAATGAGTCTGTATTGGTGGACGTGAACATATTATTTGTTGGCATGACCAAGTAGAGAACACACGATGGATGAAGGGATAATTGATGTAGGAGTATTAATTTTGATAATATCATCATTCTCTGGTGAGTGACTGGATTCAACAAACATTAGATGAATTCTGGTTTGAGCTATAATGAAAGTAGGCTGTGGCCACACAGCCCAGGAGGAAGGGAGTAAAGCTGATCACCTTTACTTTTCTGTCTTTTCAAGGCCCTGGTGAGGCACATGAAGATGCACACAGTTCATCAAACTAACAACTCAGGTGCATCCCTTTGCGTGTGTGTGTATGTGTGTGTGTGTGTGTGAGCATGTGCATATGACTATGCATGTAGAAACTGGAAGTCAAGGTCAGACTTTTCTCAGCCATTTTCCACATTTTCTTTTGAGACAGGGTCTCTCAATTCATCACTTTTGAGGATGACTTTCTTAAAGATTGGCAATTCTCCATGCAATTTTAAAAGATCAATGGAGAATTTATGGTAAGGTTAATCTTCACTGCCAACCTGCCTGGACTTAATTCACCAAGTGATTGGTGTGGCACACTTCTGGGTGTGTTTGTAGGGACATTAATTGACTGAGACAAAATATTCCACCTTGAATGTGGGTAGCTCTATCCATGAACTGGAGCAGAAATAATAAAAAGGGAAAAAGAAGGAACTGAGCACAATGTTGCCATTCTTCTTTCTTTTCTTGCCTCATGATATGAACTGCAATGCTCTTCCATGCCCTCTCTGCCATGGTCTGGGCCCTGTGAACAGAGTAAAAAGAAATGTTAGTACCATTGGTCACAGTGATGAGAAAAAGCAATGGGAGCACTATAGTTTCCATGGATTCAATGTGTCTTTTACTCTGGGAGGTAGAGATAATAGATAGATAGATAGATAGATAGATAGATAGATAGATAGATAGATAGATGATAGATAGATAGATAGATAGATAGACAGACAGACAGATAGATAGATAGATAGATAGATGATAGATAGATAGACAGACAGACAGGGACAGAGAGACACAGAGAAGGACATAGGCACAACACATGCACACACACACACTCAGGAAGAGATGGGGCAGTTTATATAACTCCACATTTAACTCTATTTGAATATGAATTTCTAATTGTCATTCAGAAACTGTGGTTTTGAACCTGCAGGAGACTAAACGGATGAATGTGAAAAAAAAAATCAAAGAGTGGTCCTTGCATTCCTAAAGCAGTGCAGTGAAACTGGAAGAGGGAGAAGCCCACCTGGCTCTCCTCTGCGTTGGGTCTGTGATTCCACTAAGGTACAGGGTGCCCCTGAGTGGGAATGTCAGCACTAATTGCTTGTTCCCTGCCAATCTTCTTCATTCCTCGGGGCCTTTGAAGAAAAGCAAACAAACGTTCCCCTCAGGAATAAAATCCATCTGGATTGGGGAAAATGACATTATCTCTCAGAATACTTAAGATTTTAAACCACAACAACTGAGAAACTCATGTACAATACTGGCCGCCAGCTCCCAGAGGAAGCAGACACTTTATGCAAGTAAACTTTTCGGCCATCTTCTCTTGTTGTGTTCTGCACAGAGAACACCTAAGCTTTGATGACTTAGTTCTATGGAGAGAATCTATCCTTTGTTTCTGTACTAGTTGTAAAGAATGTCAAATCTCTAAGAAGTAAAGGAGTGATTGGGCTAGGGAGATGGCTCAGTTGGCAAGGTGCCTGGTACTCAAGCTTGAGGACTTGAGTTTGAACCCAGGAACTCACACAAAAAAGCAGGGAATAGCAGTGCGCACCTCTAATTCCAGTACCAGGGAGGCAGAGAAGGGAGGTACACTGGAATTCACTGGGTCAGCCAGTCTAGCCAAATCAATGAGAAACCTTATCTCAATAAAATAGAGGGAGAGAATGTCAGAGAAGGACTTGCATATGCATGTAGACTTGCTTACACATATAAACACACAGAGTGTGTGTGAGAGAGAGAGAAGCTGTGTTCACTAGAATCAATCACTAGAATCAATCGGGCAGTGACTTCTAAATATAGACAATGTATCCTAGACCTTCCAGAGGTGGTGAGGACTCTCCATAGGCTGAGGATGACTGACACTCAGTGGTAGCATGACCCTCTCATTCCTCTTCTTTACAATGTTTGTCTGATGTTCTGGAGTTTTCTCTGGCATCTACATCTGTGTTGTCATTTAATTCTTCTAACAGTCATATGAAGAGGGAGAATAATTGGTTCAGAATTTTATTAGCCTTTTTTTTCTAGTTCATTTATCCTCTGGTTTCACATCTCTGATTCATATTCCAAACTTCTGGGAAAGTAATCTACTGTACATTTATATGTACTAATACTATCCATGCTCAGTTATTTTCCCAAATGTCCTGCATTATATTTAGTGTGAACATCACCTTCTGCATAAGGTGAAAAATATCTCTACGAACACACCTGATCTAATCTTCTGTCCCCTCCCCTGTCACATACAGTTCTAACAACTACTCTTCCTTTGTCCCGTGTTTGTCATAGTCTCTTTACAAACTCATCCTGCAAGGTCTCCTTCCCAGCCGCCATGCCAGGGTAATCCTTACTCATTTGGTGACTTCTCTGGCCAGTGAATACTTCCCATCAATTCATGGCCCATTCAAGAAGGCAGACTTATTGGTTCTTTTATTTCTCTTTCCCATTTACTAGACATAATTTGTTATCACATTTCTGCTACTCTATCATATTTTAATTTCTTGAAAGGCAGGAAAAGGGCATTTAATCTTCATACCCTCAGTTTGAAACCAGAATGGATAGGTAAGGGAATTCCTCTCCATGCTGCAAAGTAGATTTGGTGGCTGTTTCTTTTTGGCTTTTCCCCAGGCTCCACTGAGATAATCCCTGTAGCATAAACACACTGAGGTAAATAAAGCTGATTTATAAGGGACTGCAACAAAAAGGGATGAACTCACAAATAGAGAGAAAGGCTGAAGCTGTCGCTGATCTCCACGCTCTCTCTCTCTCTCTCTCTCTCTCTCTCTCTCTCTCTCTCTTTCTCTCTCTCTGTGCCATCCTGGGTCTTCTCTCATGCTAAGCAAGAGCCAGAACAAGAGAGCAAGAGCACTTCTTTCGGCTTATCAGTCCACCAGTCCACACAGAGCACCTCAGATAACACCCAGAGTCTGTGCTGGTTAGTTCTTATTGTTAACTTGACACAGCTAGAGTCACCCGGGAAGAGGGAACCTCAATTAAAAATCAGATTGGCCTATGGGATACATATGTGAGAGGTTGTCTTGATTGGTTATTGTGAGAGGGCCCAGCCCATGCTGGTAGGCGCTATCCTTACATAGCTGGCTTAGGTTATATAAGGAAGGTAGCTGGGCGTGAGCCAGAGAACGAGACAGTCAAGTGGTTCCTTCATGGTTCCTGGCTTGGGTGCCTGCCTTAATCTTCCTCAGACCCCAGTGATGTACTATGACTCAGAAGTGTAAACCAAACCCTTTCTTTCCCCAAGGCACTGTTTTGTTAGCGTGTCTGATCACGACAACAGAATTAAATTAGAACAGTAGCCCGATATGGGCTAAGCTGGGCATAGACTTTCTCGTATAAGGCTCCTTTCTTTTTTCTTTTCCTTTCCCTTTTTCTTTTCTTTTCTTTTTTTTTCAAGACAGGATTTCTCTGTAGCTTTGGTGCCTGTCCTAGAACTAATTCTTGTAGACCAGGCTGGCCTTGAACTCACAGAGATCCACCTGCCTCTGACTCCTGAGTGCTGGGATTAAAGGTATACGCCACCACCACCTGGCTAAGGCTCCTTTCTTGATACTGAACAGTGAGATGCAGTGAGGCCTGTTCTAACCAAAAATGTGTATGGAGGTTAATGTGCCCGACAGCAATATTTGACCAATGGAGACTGGGAGGAGGCAGAGCGAAAGGCCTTGAAAACACTCCCGAGGTTGAGAATTTCTTGAGCACTTATGAACACAATTTTTTCAGTCTGAAAGATACCTTGCTTTCAATGGCAGACCGCAGTATATTTCACAATGTCTCTCATGCTAATGCTCTCATTCTCTTTCCTTTTTCAACTTTCTCTCACATCCGCCTCTCCATTTGAGTAATGCATACACTAACTATGGAACAGAATAGATGCTGTTAGTGCAAGCTTTCCTCTCTCGGGAACTCAGTCTTAGGTAGCTCTATGCGTAGTGATTGGTAAAGGAGAAACTGAGTTCATACTTTGTTAAAAGAATGGATGGGACAGGCAGTGATAGTGTATGACTTTAATCCCTGCATTTAGATCTGAGTTCTAAGACAGTCTGGTCTGCAGAGCAAGCTCCAGGACAGCCAGAATTACACAGAAAAAATCCTTGTCTCAAAAAACAAAACAAAAAATGATGAACGTAATAGGAATCCCAAATATATGTGTGTATTTTACAATAGAAATTTACTTCCTGCTCTTAAATTTGGATAATATTGAGTAATAAGTGTACAATGCTGGTCCCTGATGTCCTCAGGCAGACATCAGAAATTTCCAGGTGACTTTTCTTTTGAAATAGTTCTGTCATGTCTGTTAGAGCAGTGTCTTTCCCTTTCTGTTAACACATGACATTGGAGTAGTTAGGTATGCTCATTCTTTAAGGTTTCATGTTTTTTCCTGTAGTCAATAAGCAGTAAAATGTTTTCATATTATATAAGTGGTCCGATCTGCTGAATACTGGCTAGTTATATTGTTAGGGTTCCTACAGCTAAAGAGTACCTTGGCAGACAGGAACCAAGGAAAGCAGCAGAAATCACACAATGCAGCAGATCCTATGCAAGAGATTTATTGGGAGGTGGGGAGTGAAAAAGCCACCTCAGAGCTGGGAAGAGACAGAGAGAGAGAGAGAGAAAGAGAGAGAGAGAGAGAGAGAGAGAGAGAGGTAGGGAGGTTCTCCTATATGGTAAAGTGCAGCTGAATTAATTCACTTGACTGGCAGCTGAGAAGCCCACACCCAAGAGTAGACTCTTCAACCATCATGCTCTTTGTTCCCCTAAAATGGCATCTCCCATTGTTTCTCACTGTTGGCAAGCAAACACTTTCTTCCTCTATGCACACTCTGAGGGAAATGTCCTGTAGAGACATAGCAAGGTGACACGCTGTGCAGGTTCTCTGCCAAGGACAAAAAGAGGGAAGGCCAGAATGTGGCGTTTCAGAGAGAAAGCAGAAAGTTAATAGAGGTTACCAATATAATTGATGAAGATAAGCCTGGAACGATTCCATGAGTTCTCTTAGGCTCCAAACAGCAAAGCTCCATTACTGTTTTATTTCCTGCTGGGATCTGAAGTAGAAAGGTCAAAAGTGACCTTAGCTGAATTAGGATAGTTGTGTTTTGCCTCTGGGAATATGAACAGAAAAAACAATATAATCAACTTGTTTTGATTTTGTGTTGTTTAAAACGTATCAGGCAAAGAAAAGAATATAGGCCACACAATCTGGAATGCATGTAAGGCAGGAGACAGGCTGGCAATTGCAAGCCCAGAGTGCTTGAATCAAAACAGAAGGAGCATATTGACTTACAGCTCTATTTTTGAAGAATGGTTTTGCATTAAAGAATTATAATGGCCTGTGCTTGAACTCTGAACACTGTGAACCACTGTCGGCAGTGAATGAGTGATTTAGTTCTCCAAGGAAGGCACCTCGAACAACGTGTCAGCCCGTCTTGCTCTTTCTCCAAGTAGCATTACAGAATTTTGAAAATTCAACTTCTTCTCATTTGACTGTGGCATAAATTATTTAATCAGAAACTTTCCAATTTTCAAATATACAGATACTGTCTAACTCCATTTTGCAGACGTTTCTCTACTCCAATGATTAATTGATCTCTGGAGGACTTCAGCATTGAGCCAACTAAAACTATGAGATTTGAGCCTCATTGCATTTAGGAAGGAACCAATTAAAATTGTATCTTTTGATGCTTAGTTCTAACCATTTAATACTTTTATTTATATTTATTTATTTTGAGGCAGGATCACATGATTTTCAGACTGGCTTTGCATACATTATGTAGCTAAGGATAACCTTGAATTTATAATCTTTCTTCCTTATCTTTCTAGTGTTGGGATCACATGTGGGAACCACCCATGCTGGGGTGGAATTTAGGGCTCAGTTCATACGTGGCAAGAAGGCTACCAACCAAACTATGTCTCCAGTCAAACCCCATGTATTTCCTAAAGAGAAATCACTTGAATAAAAATTCATATTGACTATAAAAGGAAAGATCACATGATGCTTATTGCCATCATTTACAAAGTCCTTTCTATAGTTTCTCAAAAGTTTGTATTCTGAGGGGGAAAAGCTTCATCTCTTACTAAGCCAAGTATAACCTCCTCCCTTCTCAACCCTCTTGCCTCTGGCCCATTCTCACCTCTTCAACACTATTCTGTTGTTAAAAAGAACTAAGCATCTCCCAGGGATTCTTGCTGTTTTTCTAGATCTTGTTTATTTATGCACCATTTGAGCAGGAACTGTGTAAACTATATGACTAGATTTGTCAATGAATAATTTTACTTTATTAAACAGGTAATGTGATTCTGTTCCTGACTCTCTTAAATTTCTTCTATTAAATGCAGTACGCCCTTGTTCAATTCTTTCTCTGTCCAACAATTCCTTTGGTACTTAAAGATGGGGATGCATCAGAGAAATGAATTGTGAGAGGACTCTGCCTCTATGCTGATATCATACAACCTATTAAAAAAAAACTGCAACAGCTATGTGGTCACTCTGCATGAATACTCTCACGGGATCGCAGTCCTCCACCCAGCCCGTTTTTGATGAAAATATTTTTGTGGTGCCTGATTGTACTGTCTTTGGGGAATTTGCTGCCAACTCAACCTTCCCTGTTTTCTCAGATTCCTTTGTATCCAATTCTGAGTCGTGTGCCCAGGCTTTAGAGAGATGAGTGCTGTAGGCTGAATTGTATACTTTTCTACCAGTTTCCAGCTTCTCTAAATTTGGAGGTAGGATCTGCAGGAGGTAATTAGAGCAAAATGGGGCCTTAGAGGTGGGGCTGTGTTCTGTTACGTCTGGTATCTTGCAAAGAGAGGGTAGGGTCTCTCACTCTCTTACCTTTTCACATCCTGTACTCTGAGAAGAGCCTCCGCGATGATGAGCACCAGGCACATGGCCACCAGCAAGCCCAGAGTCCTCACCAGATCCCGCATTTAGTCAGAATCTTGTTCTTAGACATCCAGGAATTAGAACCATCAGCGCTTAAGTCTCTCCTATATGAACTATGCGGCTCTGGTGTTTTGTTAAATCGTCAGAGCAATCATGAATTGGCTACCTCTTGTTTCAGAAAAAAGCAACCTGGAGAAGGTGTCTCCTCATAGAAGTTATTTTGTTACATTGAGAGAAGGGATGATGTTTCAAATGGTCAGTGGTTATAAGGATAAAGTCTTGGTAAAGTCTTGGTACAACAGCAGTAGTTTGATTCGCAGTAAATTCTTTTTTTTTTTTTTGCCAGCAATGACAATGATGGCACCAAAATTCTTGTGGAGATCATCATGAGGGAGCCGAACAGGTAGGAAAGCTGTAGCCATCATTCCTCTTGGCTTAACTATGCATTAGAGTCTTAGCCTACCCAACCTCTTGTAAAGGACACACTCTTTCCTTAACAACTTCAATTTTTTTTTTCCAGCAACCATAGCCAGTTTTGTTCTCTGCCATTCTTAGATTATGTGCTAAAAGAATCTAAGACAGCAAATTTATTCCACCAAGGATGTAAGACCCAAGGTTTGATCACTAAAGGATTCTACCAATTGTAGACACAGGGTACCCACCCACCAGAAATGTGTCCTGTATAATTATATACTAAAAATAAATACCAATGCAAATAAGCATGAATTATCTTCATAAAGTAAGTATGACATGTTTGTGGATATGTTGACATTTTGAATATTTTAAATGCATTCTATCTCATAATCTCCCAAAGAGTTTGGAATTAAATAGCATAAACATTATTAAAACCATTTGTATGCAATGAATGAGAGGTAATGAAAGGGTCAAGAGACTAAGTGATAGATCCGAAATATTACAAGGCTCTAGTTGTGAGAGACATAGTCTGATGCATATATATTATATTGTTTGTTCATACATTTATTCTCTTTCCTGTCATATGGTTGTATTTTTAAAGTTTACAGAGCTTCTGGAATTCAGCATTGATTCTTACATCCCTTTTAATTTCTGTGTTGAGCATAAGATTCAGGGTCTTGTAGATGCTAGACAAGTAATCTACCATGGAGACACATCCCAACCCATCTGGGCTTTTCATACAGTATTAGGGCATGCGTGTGATGTGGGATTGCCCTCTGTATGCTGTGAATAAGTTTTATTGCCATTAGTTAATAAAGAAACTGCTTTTGGCCAATGACTTAACAGAATACAGCCAGGAAGAAAATCCAAAGAGATGTAGAGAGAGAGTAGGCGGAGTCAAGGAGATGTCACGTAGCCTCCGAAGGAGACAATAGAACCTTACTGGCTTGTGAGCTATAAGCTTAATGTCCTTTGTTTATGGCTAGGGTCCACTAATGAGTGAATACATACCATAATCATCTTTTTGGGTTTGGGTTATCTCACTGAGTATAGTGTTTTCTATTTCCATCCATTTGCCTGCAAAATTCAAGATGTCATTGTTTTTTACCACTGAGTAGTACTCTAATGTTCATATATTCCACACTTTCTTTATCCATTCTTCCATTGAGGGGCATCTAGGTTGTTTCCAGGTTCTGGCTATTACAAATAATGCTGCTATAAACATAGTTTCACAAATGCTTTTGTAGTATGATTGGGCATCTCTTGGGTATATTCCCAAGAGTGGTATTGCTGGATCCTGAGGTAGGTTGATTCCCAATTTCCTCAGAAACTGCCACACTGATTTCCAAAGTGGTTGCACAAGTTTGCATTCCCACCAGCAATGGAGAAGGGAATAAGAAATCTATATGAAGGGAGTCATTTTAGGATTGTCAAGAGACTTGGCTCTAGAGGGGATCCCAGGTGTCCATGGGGATGTCCCCAGCTAGGTACTTGGGCAGCAGAGGAGAGGGTACCTGAATTAGTCTGGTCCCATAGTCACACTGATAAATATCTTGATCATCACCATAGAAATTTTGTCCAATGGATGGAGATAGAGACAGAGACCCACATTCACATCAGAGCAATGGATTGAGCTCCCAAGGTCCAGCCAAAGAGCAGAAGGTGGGAGAAGATGAGCAAGGAAGTCAGGACCGCGAGGGGCTGGTCCACCAACTGAGACAGTGTGCCTGATCTAATGGGAGCTCACCAAATCCAACTGGACCAGGACTGAATGAGCATATAATCAAACCAGAATCTCTGAATATGGCTGCTAATGGGGGCTGACTGAGAAGCCAATGATAATGGCACTGGGACCTATCTCTTCTGCATGTATTGTTTTTTTGGGAACCTAGTCTATATGGATGCACACCTTCCTAGGCCCGGATGGAGGGGGGAGGGCCTTGGGCTTCCCACAGGGTAGGGTACCCTGCCCCCTCTTAAGGAAGCAGGGGGAGGGAGGAGGGGTAGTGGGGGAGTGGGAGGGGACTGGGAGAAGGGGAGGAAGTGTAAAAATTTGAATGAAAAATAAAAGAATATGAAAAAAAGAACCTTACCCGTAGGCTTCAGCCAGGTGGTGATACACAGATTAATAGAAATGGGTTAAATTAACATGTAAGAGTTAGTTAATGATAAGCCTGAGCTAATAGGCCAAGCAGTGTTGCGATTAATATAGTTTCTGTGTGGTTATTTCAGATCTGGACAGCTAGGAAATGAAAAAAGAGTCTCTGCCTATAGTTATGTAGCCTAAACAGGCCTTAAACTCCTAATGATCATCCTTCTGCCTCCATTGCCTGGCTGCTAGGATGACCAGCATGTACCACCACAGTGCACTTACCTCTGTCCTTTCATTCTGTCTCGATTACTCCAAACTTGGCAAACATAAAAACTTCTACGGATTTCCTCATTTCAGCTTTGACACTGCTGGTGTTGCTTGCTGTTATACTCACCCTCCTTCACTTTGTTAATTAGCAGATGTGTGTTTAGTGTCATTCGATCTTTTGCAGATGTTATTTTTAGCTCTGTATGATACTTTCTGGAGAACCAAACTTATTTCCATATTTTAATTCTACAGGTGAGGTGAGGCAGACTAATTTTCACAAAAATGCTGTCTGAGTGTGTCCCCTTGATGACAAAACTTACTCGGGAAATTTTGTTCTTGTTTTAACTTTAAGTCTGTCAGCACAGATCACTGATTGCTTTGCTAATGTATAACATTCTAATGGGCAAATCTTGGAGTGTACTTATATGTGTGTGTTGGATAAATGGGATGGCTATTGCATCAAAACATTTCATACTTCTTCCCTATAATAGGAGACTAGGTGTATTTCCTTGGGAATTAAAGACATTAGGTCAGGGAAAAGTTCAGACAAGGTATTTGCTTGCTTTCTCGCTGACCACCCAGCCCATCATCATGTCCTTTCAATCTAAGCCCGAGGATCCTTAGCAGAAAACAGGTATCACTTGAAAAGAACATTTTTACAATTTAGGAGCAGGGCATCTTGGCCAGCATAGGATAGAGAAGTGCAAAACGCAGATATAGCACAATGAAAGGGGAGAGTCCTGGACCAAAATGGTCTTTGGCAGATGGATGCAGTAAACCCCAGGCATATTCCCCAGAGGGTGTAGGAAGATGTACCTCTTTCCTTCCAAACTCTTATCAGGGAAACGCCACACTTGGCTTCTCTTTCCCTACTTCCTATCCTTCAATAATCCCTGGGGCTTCAGCTTCAAAACATATTCTATCTCTGCTTCCTACCTTCATCACTGTTGCTTTTGTTTCAGTGTATGTTTAACAGGTTTTTTTGCTTCAGTTCTAGTTTTTCTATACTCTGCTCTCAACCAGAGAAATGGTAGTCTGGCTAAAAGTTCAATCAAACCATTCCTCTCCTTGACCCCCACTTTTACACAGAATGCAAATAATAACACACATTGGAATCCTTGTCATGACTTATAATTGTTCCTCAAAGCCAACTTTCTCTCTTTCCCATGATTACCTCTCTGATCTCACCTCTTCTCACTGACCTTTATGTCATCTTTTTTTTCTCACTGTCCCCTTTCTGTTCTTGTTTTGACTGTATTTGCTTTCTTTTACCACCCTGTTGCTTTTGCTCTAATCAGGAAAATGGAATACTAACCACATTCATCTTTCTGATTTCTTTGGGTTTTGTCTCATTCTGTGGTGATAAAAAGACATGGAATCTAGTTTTCCAATTCTTCCTGCCTTTCCTACCAGGTTATACCATCTAAAGTAACAAATTAACTGATTTGGCTTCTCACAATGGCACTCACAGTGTCTTCTTACTCAGAATTTTGCAACTGTCTGTCAATCTAGTATATTGTCAAAATAAAATTCAAAATAAACTATTGATAGTTATTGAAAATACTTGCATTTGTGTTCTACCTTCTTCATCTTCAAAAGCATTACTTTCAACAGATTTGAAGCCCAATGGACTGGTCAGTGAAAACAGAATCAGAGAGGAGGGCAGCAGGGGCTGGAAGGGAGGAAGAGATAAGGGAGTGGAGCAGATGGGAGAAAGGAAGAAAATAGGTAACTAGGGAAGGTAGATTTGAACAGTTACTGAAGAGATGCAAAGTAACAAAACTGAGTTAGCTCTACACACAAGACTGTAGATTTGCATTGCCCATACAAAGGTTTAGTACTTTAGAACAACACTCTTTGTGTTTTAGTGTAGCGATGGTTCACAAGCCATATGGGATCTTGTGCAGATTCTGATGACAGGGACTGGGTAAAAGCCTGGTTCTGTATTTCTTTTTTCTTTTCTTTTCTGTTTTTTTTTTTTTTTTTTTTTGGTTCTTTGAGATAGGGTTTCTTTGTAGCTTTTGGAGCCTGTCCTGGAGCTCTTGTAGACCAGGCTGGCCTCGAACTCACAAAGATCCGCCTGCATCTGCCTCCTGAGTGCTGGGATTAAAGGCGTGCACCACCACTGCCCGGCGGTTCTGTATTTCTAAATTCCTTGATAATACAGACTACTTGTCTTACGATCACTCTGTGTAACCAGGGTCTGAGGGCATCTGGCACCAAAGGCTTCAGTGGCTTGAGAGGAGTTCTTTAAAAACATAACTAGTAAATGTACTCTGTGGTTGAGTCCATAGAGAGGGAAAATAGGATAAAATATACAGAAAATTAGATTATTGTACACATCACATGCCTGATATCAGGAGCCCATAAAGTAGATAAGAGGGTGTCTGCGGGATGGTTATTAGTAGTAATCCAGGCACACTTTGACCCTGCCTGTTGAAAACCTAGCACAGTGCATCAAGCCCTGAGACCTGCGGGCATGGCAGACAGGAGCTTGTCCCTTTAAGAAGGCAAATTCTGCCTACTCACCTCTCTCTTTTGCTTCTCTTAGTTGGTCTCTGCTTCTCTCTCCCTCCCTCCCTTCCTCAACCCTTCCTCCCTCCCTCTCTCCCCCTTCCCTTCCCTCTACTTTACCCTTTATCTCAATAAACTACACACTCAAACTCTGTATGGTGTATTTGTCTGTCCCTCACCAAGGGTGGTTTGGACCCACTCGTCGTGGGACCCACCACAAGGGTCCCTCTCAGGCCTAACAACAACAGCTATGAAAATAAGAAGTCAGTTCCATTCATTTGCATGAAAATTCAAGATGTCATTTTTTTTCCCTGCTGAGTAGTACTCTAATGTGTAAATGTGCCACATTTTCTTTATCCATTCTTTGGTTGAGGGGCATATAGGTTGTTTCTAGGTTCTAGCTATTACAAATAATGCTGCTATAAACATAGTTGAACAAATGCTTTTGTAGTATGATTGAGCATCTTTTGGGTATATGCCCAAGAGTGGTATTGAGCAATAGAGGAGAGGGGGCCTGATCTTGACTTGCCCTGTAGTAAAACTGATGAATATCCTAAATAGCACCATAGAACCTTCATCCAGCAACTGATGGAGGCAGAGGCAGGGACTCACATCGGAGCACTAGACTGAGCTCACAAAGTCCAGCTGAAGAGTGGAAGGAATGGGAATATGAGCAAGGCAGTCAAGACCATGATGGGTTCACCCACTGAAACAGTTTGACTGAGCTAATGGGAGCTCATCAACTCCAGCCGGACTGGGAAGGAACAAGCATAGGACCAAACTAGTTCCTCTGAATGTGGTTGATAGTTACATGGTTGGGGCAGACTGAGGGGCCACTGGCAGTGGCACCAGGATTTATCTCTACAGCATCACTGGCATTTTGGGATCCTATTCTCTTTGTATGTATACCTTGCTCAGCCTAGATATAGTAGGGAGGGCCTTGGACCTTCCACAAGGCAATGCGCCTTATCCTCTCTGAGGATTAGATTGGGGTGGGGTGGGAGGGTATATGGAGGGAATGGGAGGAGTAGAGGGAGTGGGAACTTGGATTGGTATTTTTTAAAACATCTAATAAAAAAAGGAAAGAATCAACTTTTGCAAGTTGTCCTTGGCCTCCATATTTGCCCTCCCCCACTAAATACAAAAAGTGATTTGATCAAAACAATTGTGAAACAAATCCCACATAACACACATGTATGTATTTTCCATATATATGTATAATGCATATACATACATATGTTCACATGTAACAGATATGCAATCTCATATCTGTATATCACACAATCTAGCTTCAAAGAAGATGTGCTGTTGTTGAGAAAGGCAGGCAGTCTAAGCTTGTTTCACATTTCTGTGGTTGCTGGGCCAACTGCTACCTCACACCCACAGAACTCTAGGACTCAGAGAGTCACAAACTGCAATCAACTACAATAATTGGTTAAAGGTTTTTAAGTAAGTGAAGGCGGTGTTGCAATTCCACCTCTTGGACCTGCCAAACCTAACAAATTTTAAATGTCTCCACTACTGCAGAAAACAAACCTGTTTTTATTGTTCGGTGACTGCATGACATTTTGAGGTGAAATGAATTGAGTCTGGCAATATTATTTTATAGGGACATTTTCTCTTCAGAGTCCTAGGATTGCAGGAGTGTCAGAAATGATTGAAGAGCACCCAACCTTTAGATACATTCACAGACATTGCCACTAACACTCTGTATATTATCTGTTTTTAGAAATATCTAACTCTATTCCAATCTGTATCCAAAAGAGAGAAGGCTGTAGAGGTAGTGTCAAGCCAATAAAAAAAGTTAGCCTAAGCAGTTGCAAACCAAAGGGGATTCTTGGCATGTGCTGAAAGTTATTATTGACATTGCTATACATAAACTCATCCTACTTTTTCTATCCTTCATTTTCTTGCACTACCTTCAGCAGTAAGAACACTTTCCGGGCTGTCAACAGGGTTCGTTACTTTACATACCATCTCAACTGCACTTACCCTACTCTGTCCTCTTTAAAAAAAATGGGCACAAGTGTTGCTATTGAATTTCTTTACTCAATAAAAGGGTTTCAAGTACAACTATCTCTTTGAAAAAAAAACAACTTGTCACTAAGAAGTCTATATGAAAACATATTTGATCAATTTTATACAGCACTAGGGATCGACCATCAAGGGCATAGATAATACCCCAAATCTTGTCACAAGTTTGACGTGGTTAAAAATAATCAGTAGCAGGGCAGAATTATCTGGTGATATCTCAACTAACGTTTCCACTGTCTTCTAGATTATCTCATGGAAAAAGAAGCAGCCAAGGAAAACAGGAAGTATAGTCACACATCATTTGACATCTAAAATAAACTTCTGGTATAGAGTAGAGAATATTTTATGGTGCAAACAAAATATGCTCTGTGTATATTGACATAAATAACACTCTTGGTGAATTTTAGGATAAAATGCAAAGAACAAAGAAGCAAATAATGGAATATGTGTGTTTGCTGCTGTCATCTGACCAACTCCACTTTGTTTGACTGTAGTTGGTAACTTATTAAGAACTCCGTACATGCCGGGCGGTGGTGGCGCATGCCTTTAATCCCAGCACTTGGGAGGCAGAGGGCGGCGGATCTCTGTGAGTTCGAGACCAGCCTGGTTTACAAGAGCAAGTTCTAGGTCAGGCTCCAAAGCCACAGAGAAACACTGTCTCGATAAACCAAAAAAACAAACAAAAAAAACCCAAAAAACCAAACAAACAAACAAAACAAAAAAAACCAAAAAAACAAAACAGCAACAACAACAAAAAACTCCGTACATCATTGAAAGTATGACAAACTCTGAGAACACAAACAAGATTTCTTTCTCCTTCAAGGAGCTTTAAGGGAGGGAGATCCATGAATGAGTTGTGTCAGATGACTACGACCTGCGAAGTACATGTATGGGGATGAAGTTTGATCTGTAAAGACTTGTTTGGAAATTAGCTTTAACCAAGACATGAAGAAATGAAGGGTTAGAGACTCAGAGAAAGGCATGGACTATTCTTAGCATGTTCCCTGAAGCAGGAGAGAGCTTCTCTAATTTATTCTGGATACCCACTGATGGTCAAAGAAATTTTAAATTAAAGGAAGCTAGTGAATGAGACAAGATTCAGGGAACCATGCTATTTGACACAAAGAATTATAAGAGATTTTTAATTATAGAATATTTGGATGACAAAGATTAAATATGTCCTATGTATACAATATATTTGCTACATACGATTAAAGTGTAGTGGTGACAACAAGAGCAACACACTTGCCATCAGTGCTGTTCATTAGAACTTGTCATCTAAATACAGCATCTGGTACAATTCACCCAGCATATCTCCCCAGTTCTCCTACCTCCCAGTCTTGGGGTCACCGCTGTACCCACTGTTTCTATGGATTCCATGATTTTAGATTCCACACCATATAAAAGCATGCAGCATTTGTGCCTGGCTCATTTCTGTTAGCACAGTGTATTCTGAATTTGTCTGTGTTTTTACACATTACAGATTGTCCTCGTTTGTAAATGCTATATAGTACTTAGTTGTATATTTGTATATTGCAGTGTCTTTTTCTTTTGTTTTTCTTTCCTTTTTTTTTTTTGGTTTTCTGAAACAGGGTTTCTCTGTGTAGCTTTTGTGCCTGTCCTGGAACTAGTTCTTGTAGGCCAGGCTGGCCTCAAACTCACAGAGATCCCCCTGCGTTTGCTTCCCGAGTTCTGGGATTAAAGATATGCGCCACTACTGCCTGGCTTTTCTTTCTTTTTTATGAGCATTTAAATTGTTTACTCATGGTTATGGTGAATAATTCTGAAATGGATATGAGTGTGTTGATAGCCCTTTGATACTAATTTTGTTTCCTTTGGATGGATACCCAGAGGAGCTATTGTTG
Source organism: Ondatra zibethicus (assembly GCA_004026605.1). Classification (NCBI taxonomy): domain Eukaryota; kingdom Metazoa; phylum Chordata; class Mammalia; order Rodentia; family Cricetidae; genus Ondatra; species Ondatra zibethicus. Next base: position 3,228 of record PVIU01016215.1, on the reverse strand, counting down.
AATAATAAGGTGGTTTTTTAATTTTAAAAATCTTTCCATTTTGTTTGACATAATAGCCGTAATAAGTTATATTTCCACTGATAGTATAATAGTCTATAAGGAGCTCAGCAGCAGATGGGACATGAAGAGATTTGCACTTCCTTTCTTTTTATTTTGTATATGTATATGCATATGTGGCTACAGGTATGTGCCAGAGCCTGTGTGAAGTGCTGGTCCTTCTTGTTTGCCTTGATTAAGACCAGGTCATCTTCTGTCCATTTATATTGACCTTTTGGTCAACATTTAACTTCTTGTTCTGTTTTAAATAGCAGTTTTGTTTAAAGTCTATCTTCTTGTACAATTTTCTGGTCACTGTTTGCATGGTGTTCCTTTCTATCTTTTTACTTTTAACTGATATGAGTAATTGGACTCAAAATATATCTTTTCTAGACAATTGGATCATGACGTTTGAAAATTAATTTGTCCCATCTTTGACTTTCCATGGCTAAGTCTGTTGTATTACATTTAGTGTAATCACTGATAAGGAAGCCATTCTGTCATTTTGAGATATGCTTTTGTGGGTCATATGGATTCATGCTTTCTCTATCACCTACTTTTCTGATATCTAATGTTTTCTTTGTACTGTTCCATTTAGATTCACTCTCATTTCTTTCTGTATATATATTTAAGATTATTTATCAGTAGTTAACTTGGGAATTATAGTTACTATTTTAAATATAGAAGTATTGATTTCTTAATTGATACCATCAATTTTAAGCCTTAATACCATGTCAATGTCTGCCACATCATGGTCATAAAATATGCTTTAATATGTTGTATTTACCTTAACAAAGAGTTACGATAGTTATGTTTGTTATAAATTTGTCTTTGAAATAGTGTAGGAAGGAGTTACAAACCAAATTATAGTAATATTTCCTTATAGACTCATCTGTGGAAATTACCTTTCCTAGAGTTCATTACTCTTTGTATGACTTCGAACTATTTTTAGTGTTCTTTCATTTCAGCTTCAAGGATTTTTATTAGTATATCTTGTAGGGTAGATTTCACTAGTGAGAAATTCCTCAATGTTTGCTTACCAAAGATATCTGAATTCCTCCATTATTCTTTGTGGATCATATTGCTGAATATAGACTTCTTGATGCACAGTTTCTACTTCTCCTGGCCTCACTTAAAAAATGCCATCCTACTCTTTTCTGGCCTCTGTAGTCTCCAGTAAGAAAGCAAGAAATGTGTTATTATTTATTATTATTTGTTGTTTGTTATTATTTTATTAAGGGTCCATTTCTTCCTTCCTGCTGACATGGAACCAATTTATTTATTCCTGGAACAGGATTTTGTGTGTAGCTATTGTCTTAAATGTATATGGAACCGTGGATTAGAATACCTGGTATTCCTCCCTAGACGCTTATTTCATGTGGCTTCTCAGAGCATGGCCAGTTGGCTTCAAGAAGAAAAGACAAAAGGACATCCTCTATAAAGGTTGGATTCAGACTGCCACAATCACTTATTTTGTTGTTCTCTTGGATCCAGTCTAGGGCCTTGTTCATGCTAGGCAAGTGTTCTTCTACTGAGCTACATTCCCAGTACTAAGAACATTAATTTTCCTCCATTCTCTTGTCAGTATATTCAGAGTCAATTTAGAAGTGAGGAAGAGAGAATAATGACTTTTAAAGAAATTATTTATGTTATTTGAGGTTATAATATAATCACATCATTTTCTCCTTCCCTTCCTTCCCTCAAAACCCTTGTATATAGCTGCCTCCTTTCTCTATTTCAAATTCATGGCTTTCATTTTCTTTCATTTTCATTAATTGTTTGTTACACACACACACACACACACACACACACACACACACACACACACACTACTGAACACTTCAGTACAACTTGCTCAGACTGGAGCAAAGACAACAGTAGATATACTACTTCTTAAGAAAAGGAACAAGATGCACACACAGAGAGGGAAGTAACGATGAGTATCCTTGAGAATACTGGGTCTTTAGCAATGCCTTAATTAGCCATTCTGGCTAATTTGTGTGCACTAAATATGACTTCTATCACCAATGAGGTGCTCTCATGATTTGTTTAGTGAAGCTGGGAACCAATAATTATTTGTGGAAACTTATTTTATCTGAATAATGTTAATTCCCAATGCCTCTAAGTATAATGGATACATGAATGGCTGAAGCACCTTTATCACTCAGCTTTGACATATTCCCTTTCTAGTTAAAACTTGTGACTGGTTCCAGACTGTGAATTCATGCTTTTTCTTTATTTAAATCTTAAATGTGACTTAGACTAAAGCATACAAAAAAATCTCCCTGACTGTTGAAGTATATTAATGGCAAATTACAGACAGTGTAAGAAATGAGAATGAGGAGAAATATGCAGAATTAGAAATAAGAACTGAGCCATTAACAGATACAGGGAACACTTTAAGCAAAGAAGCAAGAGAGCACCTCTTTCAACATTATATGCATAAACTGGAAACTAGAGAAGACGCATTATTTTTAAAAGAATGCATTAGGCCGCAAGATCGCCCTTTCCTAGGTGGGGCTTTGGTACCCCAGCACTCTCTCTTCCTGTGCTGAGATTGGAGGCGGCTCACACTGGTAGGGCTGTGCCCTCCTGGTGGTAAGATCCCCCCCTGCCTCTTTGTTCTACAGGACACTGCACCTCTTCCCCCCACCCCTCCTCCCGCAAGATAGCCCTTTCCTCGGTGGGGCTTTGGTACCCCAGCACTCTCTCTTCCTGCACTGAGATCGGAGGCGGTAAGGTTGTGCAAGCCTGGTGGTAAGGTCCCTGCAGGCCTCTTTGATCAACAAGACCCTGCACCCCGCCCCTGCAAGATTGCCCTTTCCTCTGTGGGGCATTGGATCCCCAGGAATCTCTCTCCCTGTGCCGAGATAGGAGGTACAGAAGGATCGGAAGTCCAGATGGGACTTCCTCTTCCTGCACTGAGATCAGCTATCCAGAGGGGTGAGTGTGTACAAGTCGTCCTGGGAGGTCCCAACCCACTGAGACTCCCCTGACTGAAATCAGAGGAAGAGATGAGTAGGCGTCAATCCAAGAATTCCTCCAACAATCTGAAAAGCAACATGATAACACCAGAAACCAATGAGTACTCAACAGGAAAACCTGAGCAACCTAACCCAGAAGAAGTAGAAGAAATCGACTTTAAACGTAACTTTATGAAAGTGATAGAGACCTTTAAAGAAGAGGTGAAAA
>PVIU01016214.1:0-45682 GCA_004026605.1 Ondatra zibethicus | reverse complement strand
CACACACACACACACACACACACACACACACACACACACACACACACACACACACACACACACACACACACACACACACACACACACACCCTGACAAAGGCAGGTAGATCTCTGTGAGTTCAAGGCTGTGGGTCCTGGCTATTATCAAACTTGCAACAGTCTCCCAAGTGCTCAAGTTATAGGTGTACACTACCACACCCGGCAATATCTTCATGTTTTTTCATCTTTTTTTCCCCTCATGTATTTTATGGATCTCAACTGTTGATGTGAAGTCTGCCTACCACTTAATCTTTAAAATTTGCTTTGGTATTTTGCTATTTTGAGATTAGGTTTAGGTACTCCCCTCCCCTTGCATTTCAGGGTTCCACTGACCTACATGTCCCAATTTGCCAGTACTGCATTATCTTGAATATGGTAGCTACTTCAAATTTCTTGAACAGTGGAACCAAGATTATTTCTATTTTATTCCTTTTAAAAATTCTTTCAGCTCTTCTAGATATTTTGGCTTTCCATATAAGAATAGAATAATATTCTTTCTCTTAGGGTTTCTATGTATAATAAAACATCATGACCAAAAGCAATGGGGGAAGTTATTTCATTTACACTTCCATATCATAATCCCTCACAGAGGGAACTCAGGGTAGGAACTCATGGCAAGAGCATGGAGTCAGGAACAGAAGCAGAGGCCATGGAGGAGTGCTGCTTACTGACTTGTTTGCTCCTCCTGATTTGCTCAGCCTGTTTTCTTACAGTATCCAGGAACCACCTCCCCACAGTGAGCTAAGCCCTCCTACTTCAGTCATTTAAAAACAAAAACAAAAGGCCTAACAGGCTTGCTCACAGGAAGCATTTTCTCAGTCGGGGTTCCTTCTTAAATGATCCTATTGTGTCAAGTTGACTGCAGAACACTAACCCTATATGTATATGTAAATTTTTCGTTGCTTGCTTAAACCTGTTCACTGATTTGGGGAAATTTGACATCTTTGCTGTTTAGTTTTCTTGTCCATGAACTCTTATTTAGATCTTCATCAGCTTTTTAGCATATGAATTCTTTATGTGTTTTGTTAGATTTCTCTCTTATTTTTCTTTATTTCTGAGGTATCATAAATATTTTTGTTCATTATTGCTATACTGGAAATTGAAATCAGTGTCTCACACATACTAGGAAAGTACTCCACCACTTCCAGACGGGATTTTGCTAAGTGGTCTAGGCTGGCCACAGGCTTGGAATGTCTTGCCTCAGCCTCCTGAGTAGCTGAGGATTACAAGTGTGTACTGCCACACCCAACTTGTGTTTTTAATTTTGGTGTTCATGTGTTCATTATTAGTGTGTAGTGTTGTTGAAGGCTGCTCATTCATTCCCAGCTACTCGGACCTGAAATAATTACACAAAACTGTATTAATTAAAACACTGCTTGGTCAATAAGTGTATTTCTGGCTAACTCTTATATCTTAATTAATTAATTATATCTTAATTATATCTGTGGCTTACTGGCAGGGTTCTGGTGAGCTCTGGAGGAGGAGTCTCCTGCGGGCCGCTACATGGCTTCTCTCTGACTCTGCCTTCTTTTTCCCAGCATTCAGTTTAGTTTTCCCCCACATAGGTCTATTCTGTCTTGCGCAGGCCCAGGGCGGTTTCTATATTAACCAATGGTAATAAAACATATTCACAGCATACAGAGGGGAATCCCACATCACCTCCCCTTTTCTGTCTAAATAAAAAGGAAAGTTTTAACTTTAACATAAGCAGGTATCAAGCAAGAATTATAGTTGCAATATTTATATCTATTTTATCATAACTAAGGAAAACTATAACTATCTATTCTTCAACTGCATCAAAGACTCCAGAAGGATGTAATATTATCGAAGCAGACAGAGGAAGTGCATTATAATATAAGCAACTTCCAAAACTCTAGAATTGACAGAGACATCTCACTGCCTGAACAGTCACCCAGAGTTCTTCAGTAACATTGCAGGAACCCATCTTCAGCCTACTGTTCCATAGTGTCTGGCAGACTTGAAGCAGGAAATTCCAAAAGATAGTTCTGCCTATATTGGCAGTTTGTCAATCACCTTCTTCTGTGTCCTGCAGGATGTCTGGTAGACTCTTTTATGAAGCAGGAACCCTGAAGGACTGCCTCACCTTTTTTAGGCAGCTTCAGCAGTCATTTTTCTGTGGGTCCTGCAAGTCCAGTCAAGCAGTTCAGGCAAGAGTAGTTTCTTGCCCAAATGGCTAACAAACTTCATAAGGAGCCTCTTCAATGCCCATCATCTTCTTGAAGTATATTGGTGCTGCCAGGAGCAGATGTGTCTCACTGTCATGGAAAGTCCTAAGTTCTTAAAACATTTTAAATGCCATATTCTGTAGTCTTTGAAAGATATGAAGAATATCTATCCATCTGAAATATATCTCTGTACATCTAGAAAACCTAACCAACATGACTACAAGTTTGACTATTACAGATAACTTTCTATTAACCTATATTTCTTAATTAAACATTACATTTTAAAATGAACTCTACAAACACAAGCAGAAATAATACTTATAACAAAATTGACCTAAAATTCATATCAACAGGCCGAGATCCATGCCAATGCAAAGTATTCATCTCTATAGCATATTCCCCTTTAAATGTAAACAGACATTTATAAACAATCATTTAGGGTATTTGGGCATAGTTCTCTCCAAACTGCTTTCTGCTTTTTGTTCGGTGAAGTATTTTGGGGGGTTCAGGGAGACCTTTCAGGGGTGGGATCTTGGTCCATCAAGCCACATTAGTCTGGAAGGAATCCATAGGTTCTCATCTTCTGCGGAAACAAAAGTAGAACCTCTTTTCCATCTGAATCTGTCCTATTGTATATCTGTAATCTTTTCTGACCAGGACCTCTTATTAAAGTGCAAAGCAGCATGGCTAGGACTAAGGCTGCTTTGCCTTTTGGTTCCGCCCAGTCCAACATGGCAGAGGTCCATTCACTGCCTCTGAGACTACTAGGTGGGAGCCACGCTCACTACCTCAAATCTGGGAGTCAGTTGGCCCATGTTGCCACCAAGTAACTTGCAGCATGCTGCCCACAAACCTCATTCAAGTGCTTGGCCTCCTGAAAGAGCCAGACCCCAGGAAGGCATGAATTCTTTCTCCTCTTTTTTCTTTTCTTTCTTTCTTCCTTTTTTTTTGGGGGGGGGGGCTACCACTGAATCAGGAAGACCTCTCTTAAAGGAACTGTGGCACACCTCCAGCAAAGAAGCCCATCTGAAAAAAAAAATGCAGCTAAACTTCGTTTTGTGTGTGTGTGTCTGTGTGTCTAGAATTCCTTTCCAAGTTTTCCAAGGTTTTACCTGGATGTAGTCAGCCCATGTTGGCGCCAATTGTTGTCAGAGATAGCTAGTTGATTTCCTGACTGCCCTGACTCAAAATAATGACACAGAAACTCTATTATTTTTCATACTGGTTGACCAATAGCTCAAGTGTATTTCTGGCTAACTCTTATATCTTAAATTAACTCATTTCTATTAATCTGTTTATCGCCATGTGACTGTGACTTACCAGCAAGGTTCTGGTGGTCTCCGGTGGCGGCTTCTGTCTCCTGTGGGTGGCTTTATGGCTTCTCTCTGACTGTGCCTTTCTTCTCCCAGCATTCAGTTTAGTTTTCCTTGCTTAGCTCTATTCTGCCTTGTGCAGGCCCAAGGCAACTTCTTTATTAACCAATGGTAATAAAACATATTCACAGTGTACAGAGGGGAATCCCACATCAGTGTAGAGCTTTGGTTGCATTTTGCAGATTAGTCTTCTGTCCCGAAGTCTAGCTGCATGCTGTGGTATGAACTTGTAGCACCATCTGTTTTGGAGGCTGAGATTAGGGTATGGTGGGTTGTGGTCTCTTGAGTCCTGAGTGTGAATCCAGATTGGGTAATGGTGAGACCTGTTTAAAAAAAATAAACATTCAACAAAGTTACTTTGTTTGGATTATCCAAGTCTATATAGGCAACAGTCATTACTAACCTAAGTTTGAATTTCTTTTTTTCTTTTTCCTTTATTTATGTAGAAACTTAAGGCTTTAGAACCATGTTATTTCCAGTGGCTTCCCATTTCATAGTTTTGTTTTTTTTTTGGGTAAGGTCTCATGGCAGCTAATGATTTTCTGGTTTCTCTTTCAGCCTCCTAAGTGCCAGAACTATTGGCTTGAACCACCACATCTATCTCTTAGTAATATTTTTAAAACAGTAGTAAGAGTTTCTTTGTTTTATAAATTCCTTGGTGTCTTCTCTGCAGTCATCTCTCTCTCACTCCTTGAGTGCCAGGATTGCAGGTGTGGACTACCATTCTTTATTTTATATGATGCTGTTGATTGAACCCCAAGACATCTTGTATGATAGGTGAGCATTCTACCAACTGAACTACACCTCCAGCTCGCATTACTTTTTTTTTTCTTTTTTTCCTTTTCTTCCCCAGACAGAGTCTTTCTTTGTATCCCTGACTGTCCTAGAATCCATTCTGTAATGCAGGCTGGCCTCAAACTCACAGAGATCCACCTGCCTCTGCCTCTTGAATGCTGGGATTAAAAGTGTGCACCACCACACACAACTCCTATTGCTCTTTTCAAGCACCAATTTGTTTCATTTTTTAGAAAATATATTTATCTTAAATTTCATTGTTTTCTGCTATATGAATTTCTTCCTTATACAGGACATTAGAGTACTGATGTAAGGGTTTCCCTATTTTATCTGCATGTCTAAGTAAATTTTCATTTTTATTTATTTCATTATGACATCTGATTCTCTTGAAGATTTCCTCTTTGACCTATGGATTATTCAGATTTTTATTCTTTATGTTCTGCATGAATGGAGAATTTCCTGTTACTTGTATGTATTAGTTTGGTGTGGTTTTTGTTGTTGGAGTTTTTGCTAAAAATAAATGCTTAAAGCTTAGGTAGTTTATAAAAGAAAAGATGCTTATTAACTCTTAGTTTTCGAAACTGATAGAAAATTCTAGATTTATGCAGCTCCGTTGGTTTTTACTGTGTATTCTCATTGGCTATAACACATATGGTACATGGCATGTATGGTAGGGGACAAAAGGTTATGTACCAGGCCCACTTTGCAGCTCTTTTGAGAACCCATTAGAACGGCATTAATCTCGTCCCAGGACTGCCCATCTGACATTATTACCTTCTACTAGGCCTCAACTCTTAACAACCTTGTAGTACTTTCATATTATAAACTAAACATTTGACCCCTTAAAAGGCAAAGTACTTTGCCACACACTTTCTGCTGCTGATTTCTGTTTGATTCTGTTGTCCAATCACTGTATGATTAAGTTCACTTAAATTTGTTGAGTTTGTTTTTGCCAAGGATATGATTTATCTTTCTATTTGTTCCCCGACACTTGTTAAATTATATGTACTCTGATATTTGGGGGCAGAAAATTCTATAAATGTCGATATATTGTTTGCTCTTGGCTGAACATGTTGTTTAGGTCTATTTTGCCTGCCTGATAAGTCAAGCTTCTTCTTCCTTAATTGGGCGTCTTCTGGTAAGATTGCAGCGTGTCCCATAATCGTTGCTGGAGGGTTGGAATTGTAGGTTTCCTGCTTGGATTTTGCTGTGGATGAGACCATGAATTACTTCCTGTGCTGTTTGACTGGGTAAAGTAGTTATTGTCTGAAATTTTTCTTTATTGTCAAATAGTTCCTTTTTTGATGGATTGTTTGGAGAACATGAGCTGATGTTACTTGTTGGTAGCTGCTGATGAATCTGTTCAACAGTCTTCACCTTCAAGCACAGACAAGACCCAAAGTTTACCACTGGATCATTCTTTGGGTCCTGTGATCTCTAGCTGTTCTCTCTTCTCTTTTCAGGTTTGTTTGTTCTGAAGATTGAACCCAGGGCCTTGGCCATGCTAGGCAAGTAGTCTACCACAGAGTTACATCCTTAGTGCTTTCATTTTTCAGTTTTCTTGTCTGTTTTATTGTATTATTGCTATTGGTGGATATTGTCTACAGGGCTCTGCTGCTGTTTCTAGGTTCTTGAGTTCCAGAACAAGGAATTTGAACAGGGACATTTGGATGGTTGTAGAAACAGGCAGTTTATTAAGAAAGAGCACTTCTCAATAAGGAAGTAAGCCAGAGAGGTGTGGGGAAGATGTTAGACCATGGCACTGGTGCCTGGCAAACTGAGCAGTTTGTATGAATACACCTGTTCTGCACATGACTTGTTAAATATGAACTTTGGTGGAGGGGGTCTCCAGTCTCCCTCAGACTGGCTTCTTTAATATGCTACTTTTAATGACCCACTTTGTACCCTACTCTTCTGACACAGTATTTAGGAATTTCACTTGTGCTTAACAAATGGATAATTCCTTCAAAGTAAAAGTTCTCTGAGTTAGAAATCTGATACTATTTTTCCTAATGGCACAGGTATCGGTGGTATCAGTTACTTCATTAAGTAACTTACTCTGGCATGATTTACAGTGCTACTCCTCATACAAAATCCTCATATATTTGAATGCTTTATACAATAAAAGTGACTTAGCTAACTTGCCTGGTTAAACCCCTCCATTTCTGTTAAGGAAGCATATAACTAGATACTCTTGGTACAGGTTCTGTTCCCATGAATTAAGTCGAATGTGCTTACTGAGAAAGTTTCTTCCAAGAATATGTATTGTTAGACTTTATTATATAAACAAATAGTGTTAAAGAAAGTTACTTTAGTTTTAGTGAAAACTAAATTGATTTGCTTTTGAAAGATTTATCAAAGAAAGTCACTAAAAATCACTTGTTTTTGAATTGACCTTTAAACCTTTAAATAAATGTTTGGGGGAGGAAGGAATAAGAAGATAAACAGGAATCACTTCAATATTTAGATCACAAGTAATTTCGAGTACTCCACTTTTTAAAAGCCTGAACTAGAACTCACTTGTACATTGGGAAAAAAAGACTTCTAAAGATTAACTTAATGTATCTCTGTGTTTATTTATTGAATTGTATGTTTCTGCTACAGTAGTATATTGTACTTCAGGATTTTTAAGTACATTGTAATTATCTGGTAGGGTAACTTTACCTGTAGTGTGACCTTCTCACTGAAAATAACAGTAAGCAGATGATCCAGATTGTCTGAGACACTAAACAATCTTCCCATTACTATCTCAAGGACCTGGAGGTTCAGAGAGTGGCTTGTGCCATATTTTATCAATTCTGGCTCTGTTTCCCAAGCAAGTGTCTTTCTACTTTGTGTCAGTTTCATCCTTCTGCTGATAAAATGGCTACAGTTGTTCCCATCTCATATCAGGTTTGGCTATGTGATTCTGATATCCTGATGAAACTTTGGTTAATCCAGTTACTTGAAGCTAAAGTCAGTCTCCCAAGTTGCGTGGCTGGATCAGAGTACTTTCTAAGAAGGAGACATTAAATTCTGGGGTATACAGTTTGTAAGTATACAAATAATTATTTTTTCTGAAATTTTTATTACTAATTTTAAGTGCTTTCCTAGAAAAAAATTTCAGAACCGTTGTCAAATATCAAAATAAATTCCATTAAGCAAATGTGAATTAGTTGTGGGGTGGCAGGAGCGTAAGGGAGGACAAGATTTCCTTGAAAAATATTTTTGCTTCTAGTTTTCAGTGTTTCAGAAAGCTGGTTGTTATCCCATATGTGGATGTGTGTGTCTGTATGCCAGAGGTTGACAACCAGATAACTTCCTTACTAGCTCTCTACTCATTTTTGAAAAAAGTTTCTCATTAAACCTAAAGTTCTCTGATTTAGCCAGATGAGCTGACAGCAAGTTCAGGGCTACCTCCTGAGACTTGTCTCTACCTCCCAACTCAGGGATTACAGTTGTGTGCTGCTACATCTGGCTTTTACAGGTTCTCGAGTATCAAACTCAAATCTTCCTGCTTGTGTAGCAGGTGCTGAGCCATCTATCTCCTCACCTTTATTGTAACTTAATTTTGCTTCATGTGACAATAATTATTTAGACTTTGTTAAAACTCTGTGTTGAAGTAATTTCAGACAAATTGCAGTAATAAAAATAATTTTTTCCTAGTTTCTTTGCTCATCTTTGTTTTTCTCATGCTGGTTATTGAACCCTTGTGGCCTTGTGCATAGCGGGCAAGCATTCTGCTACAGATCTACTATATCCTTAGCTCATCAGTGTTTCTTACATACCATGTTGTCTATTTCTTTTTTTTTTAAGCATTATTCTTGTTGACTTAAGTGATTCCTTTAAAAAATATAAAACAATGTGTGGCAGATTTTTAGGCTTTTGCAAATCCTTCATTATGTATCTACCTGTTGATACACTTAATGCCAAAAGATGTCAAATTCTGGATTAAAATTAATTTTCCTGAAGACATTAAAATACTTGCTTCATTGTTGAGAAACAGATTTGCTAGTCAATGCCCAAAACAAAAGGCTGGATTTATTTGGTTGCTTCGTGAGGCAATCTGCTTTTATAAAACAGTCTCTCTTCTGAGAACAGAGAGAGGTCAGGTATAAATAAGTTTCAGGGGTGAGTTTGCTTATTATTTTTTTCTTTTATGTGTAGTCTTTAAAGAGACAGAGTAAAGTGATAGAGTAAAAATAAGCCACGTAAAAATGGAAAATTCACAGAGAGTCTGGATTCTGTGTACTATTGTGTTTTCTTTGAATTATTTTGACTGTGAAGGAGCTAAGGACAGAGAGACATTTCATTGTGAGGGCTGCTAAGCCAAACCAGCATGTATGTTATAAAGGTATCTTGACTTCAGAATTTGGGTCTAAGGATATGATGCTTTGGAAAAGAGGTTCTTCTTTTGTTTTCACAGAGGATGAGACCCTGTGGATTGCTTCATATGGTATGATAGACCATTCCCTCCTGAAAGGTTGCCATAAGCACCCTCAAAAACTTAACTTTGCTTAACTGCCGACTGAGATGAACCTAGCACACAGGTTATACCCTAAAAGACCTGAATAACAGCGCCCCCCCCTACAGCATGAAGCAGTTTGGGGAGAAAAAGCTACGCCCATATTCCCAAATATTGTTTATAAATTTTCTTTTACATTTAAAGGGGGATATGATATAGATATGAATAATTTGCATTGGCATGGATTTGGCTTTATTGTTATAAATTCAAGGTCAATCTTGTTATATGTATATTTCTGCTCTTGATTAAGGTATTGTGATTGTGTAGTTCATTTAAAAAATGTAATGTATAATTAGAAAGTATAGGTTGTTAATGGATAATCATCTGTAATAGTCAAATTTGTAGTCATGTTAGTTAGATTTTCTAGATGTGCATAGATATATTTCGGATAGGCATTCTTCATATCTTTCAAAGATTACAGAATATGGCATTTGAGATGTTTTAATAACTTAGGGTTTTTCATGACAATGAGACACATCTGCTCCTGGCAGCACCAATCTACTTCAAGAGGAACATGGGCATCAAAGAGGTTCTTTATGGAGTTGGTTAGCCGTTTGGGCAAGAAACTGCTCTTGCTTGGACTGCTTCACTGCACATGCAGTACCCACAGAGATATGACTGCTGAGATTGCCTAAAGGTGAGATGGTCCTTCGGGGTTCCTGCTTCATGAAAGAGTCTGCAAGACATTCTGCAGGATACAGAAGAAACTGTATCTGATTGAACTGTCTTTGAATTTTCCTGCTTCATGGAAATGTCTGCTGGATACTATGGGCCTGTAGGCTGAAGATGGATGCCCAAACAGTACAGAAGAACTTTGGGTGACTGTACAGGCACTGAGATGTCTCTGTCCTTTCTAGAGTTTTGGAATTTGCTTACTTCTTGTTTACTTAGGTAAAATTATATCCTGCTGGAGTCTTTAATGGAGTTGAAGAATAGATAGATAGTTATAGTTATTTTCCTTTGTTATAATAAAAGATAAAATAGATATAAATATTATAACTGTAATTCTTGCTTGATAACTATTTTGTTACATGTAATTTTACTATGTTAAAGTTAAAGCCTTCCTTTTTGTTTAAACAGAAAAGGGGAAATGGTATAGGAGGGTCTTCTGTCTATGTGTTGCTTTCATTGGTTAAATAAAGAAACTGCCTTGGCCTTTTGATAGGGCAGAACTTAGATAGGCAGGGAAAAGAGAACTGAATACTGGGAGAAAGAAGGCAGGCAGAGAGAGCTGCCATGGAGCCTCCAGGTCAGACATATTGAATCTTTCCCAGTAAGCCATGACCTCATGGTGAACACAGATTAATAGAAATGGGTTAGATCAAGATGTGAGAGTTGGCCAAAAAGAGGCTAGATATAATGGGCCTGGCAGTAATTTAGTTAATACAATTTCTGTGTGGTTATTTTGGGGATTAAGCAAGCCTTCTATAACACTTTTAAAATGATGTATATGAACAAATAAATTTCTTGACTTTAGTAGAATTTGCTTGTAAAATTTTCTTGCCTTGGTATTGTCAATGTGGGAAGATTCTTTAATACTAATTCAATTATATTTTGTTACTTTTCATATAATTTCATCATTGTATTTCATTATTTTCGGATTTATTTATAAAGTTGTTTGTGTTACCATTCTCTTTGACTACTTGCAGAACACAGTTGTGGTTCTTGGTAGTCTCATGTACTTTTTCTTTGTTTTATTGATTAATATGGTTATAATTGTCACTTTCATGGTGGGGGGGATGACTAGAGATTAACCCCTGAGTGCCAAGTACTCTCCTACTCCTACTACTGGATTATGACTGGTAGCCCTGATTTTAACATCTCCTTCATAAATTTTTTTTGCCAATTACATGAAAGTTTTAAATAATTTTTTAAAGTAATAGGCTTCATTATTCCATTTTATTTTTTAAAGATTGATTTTTAATATTTTTAAATTTAAAATATTTTTAAAGATTGATTTTTAATATTTTTAAGTTAAAAAAATTTTAATTTCTTATTTGTGTGTGTGTGTGTGTGTGTGTGTGTGTGATACGCAGTTACAAGGGGTTGTTAGCTGCCTGAAGATGGGCACTCAGAATCAAATCCGGGTCCTCTGGAAAAGCAGGAAGTGCTTTTAATCACTGAGTCATTGCTCCAGCCCTTAATACTCCATTTTTCATACACATGTATCAGTATACTTGGTTCTCAATTTAAAGAGCAACATAAAAGGTGTGAGACCTTTTTGAGATTTGTAGCGAAAAGTCTTAATGCTTCTACCTCAGCCTTCAAATGCTGAAGTTACAGGTTAAGCTTTTTTTTTAGCACAGTATTGACAATTTTACATTTTCCTTTTATATTCTTCTCCTTAGAAGGAGTGCTTTGTATATGCTTATTATACTGCACTTACTAATACATTGTCAGTTATTCTCTGGCCTTGATTATGTTCGTCTGATTGTTTTATTATTGAGATAAATATGTTAAAGATTATCCTTTATAATAATGGATTTGTTATATTATTCTATGGTCATACCAATATATTTTAGTTTTGTGCTTTCTAACTATATGGGAAAGAAAAATTGTTCAGAAAGCATCAATGCTATTTAGTACATACAAGTGATTTTCATTGCTAACGGTGGTTTTAAACGTAAAGCTAGTTTATATAACACTAAATAGGTACCATGCTTTTTAAAAGTTAGTATTTCCCTGTTATGTGTTTTTTTCATTTATTACTTTTAACTCTTTGATGTTCTTAGATTTTTTTCTTTTTATAATATTAGGACTTTTAACTCAGAGCCTTGAATATGCTAGGCATATACTCTGTTCCTGAACTACAGCCCCTGTCTCCTGTTTTGTGTATTGGTTTTGTGCTCAGTCTAGCTTCAAACTAGTATCTAGCCAAGGCTGACCTCAAACTTGTAAAGGTCTTTTTGCCTCAGCCTTTTGACTGTTTGGATTATAGGCATGGTTCATAATATCTGGCCTCTTAAATGTTTAAGCATGTCTTTTTGGAAAAGCATGTAGACAATTACTACAAAAAAACATTTTCTATGTGTTACAGTCCTGAAACTGCTGAAAGATGGCTGAAGAAGTGGTGGTGGTAGCCAAATTTGATTATGTGGCACAACAAGAACAAGAGCTGGATATCAAGAAAAATGAGAGATTATGGCTTCTGGATGATTCTAAATCCTGGTGGCGAGTTCGAAATTCCATGAATAAAACAGGTTTTGTCCCTTCTAACTATGTGGAGAGAAAAAATAGTGCTCGAAAAGCATCTATTGTTAAAAACCTGAAGGACACCTTAGGTAAGTTATTTTGTATTGAAGGGAAAACACCAGCTTCCATTTTAGATGGGTCCTGGAGCTTAGTCCTTTGAACAGTCTTTACAGCAGTGTGCAGAGTTGGCTGGAAAAGGGCAGAACTGTCACGTTAACTAGGCATGTAAGTTGAGTTCCTAATAGCTGTTTAAGAGACTAGTGAAGATCGTGTTCACTAGTCTATAAATCTAGGCCCACCTTCAAATGGTACTGATGAGCAGAACTAACTTTGACTTTCTTGCAACAGCTCCTTGAGTAGTAAATACCTAATGGATTTTTGATTTACAGAAAATTTGGCTCAGTTGAGACAGGGAAAGTGTGAGAGATGCAGACTTGTTTCCTTGGGCATGCTGGTAATTTATTTTACATGGCACATTAGTGAACTTTTTGACATGTAGTGAAGCTCACCTTGAAAAGCAAATCATTTTTTTTTTCTATCTGAAAAGAGTTTTGCGCTAGTGGGGTATCGTCTATTTGCATTTGTAGGAATGGTCACTTTCCTATTTTGTTGTCATCACCTTTCTTTCTCTAATTGTGTATCTTTAGTTTTAAATTTTTTTCCTGGCCTCTATTAGGACCAGAGATGAGGGAACCTACTTTACCCTTGCCTTGGCTAAACTAAAGGAAGGAAGTATGTAGGGTGAAGGCTGACCTCCTCTTTTTTCTTAATTTAACTTTCCTTAATGGACAGGAAGGAATTGGGAGGGACAGAAATTTAATTTTGGTGTTCAAGGAGACGTGCTAGTGCTAAATCGTTCTTTGCTTGTTTGTAAAAAGGGGGATATTTTTCTTGCAGACAGTTTAGGATTAAATGTAGCACGACTGATTAAATATTATTAAATAGTATTTAAAATTCTTAATGCACAATTGATATTCTGGTATTTTAATAATTATTTGCAGTATAGAGTAAATGTTTATATTTTTAACTGTTGTAAACTGCATAAATTAACATGTTTCAGTTCAAGTTAATGATGTATTGGACTTTCAGCTCCTACACAAAGACATTGCTGATGTACTCAGATATCTTAATATCTGCAGTCAACATGGCATTTGACCAGTTAAGTTCTTGTCTCTTAGTTTTGGGAACCTCTGTTAACTTTACTTAATTATTACAGTTATGGATAACTGTACTCCCTGTAGTACACTTGTCTGCACTCCCTAGAGTTTGAAATACTGCATTCAGTTAGTGATCTTTGATCAAAATAATGTTGTAAATCTAGGTTTTGTATCAAATATCTAACCCCCCCTTCTTTTCCCAGAGTATCTGTACCCCATTTTGGTACCTTAAATTCCATGTAATTTAATGAATTTGTTTTACAGTGGCTGTGTTAGTAGAGACATGGTTTGGAAATTAAGGAAAAGGTGGAGTTGTAGGAAAGGAAGAATGTGTATATACATTTTTAACTATTAGGAATGTACTAGCTTTAATATTTTCTTTGAAAATGAGTGAATTATAACTCAGCATTTTTGCTGCCACCATGAGTTACAACATGGGTTATTTTATGGTTTAAAGAGAAACAGTATTGGAAAAAGAGAAGCCTTGGTTTTGAAAACGTTTCTATTGCTTGGGTGTGGGCCAGGTCACATGGATTGGGTGTGGGAAGTTTCAGGGTTACAGAGCAGACCAGGAAGTCACTGAAATTATCCCGGAGCTGTGTCAACAAACTCTGAAAAGAGAACACAGAATTTTTATTCAAAATGGATTGGTTAAACGTCTTTAAAGGTTTTTTCAGTAAGTTATTCTGTTAATTAAGTCCATAGTTTTCTTGTTACAGGTTTTGAATTTGGTTTTTTTTTTTTTTACCTTTTGTGAATTAAGAGGGAAACTATATGGCGAGAACTCGGTGTGTTTATATAAGCTGGTACTTTATGTTGTCTATGTAATATAAGGTAAATAACTGGTAGTATTTTCAATGCTGTTAGTTTGATCTGATAAATAATTAAAGTGTTTCAACATGAATGCTTAACAAATAAGGAGAGGAGATACATGATTTTAAATGTGATGTAAATAGTTGTAATTCAGTAACTCTAGAACCTAGCCCAGACGTTTGAAGTAAGTCAGTTGTGAACAAAGTTTTACTCTTGACCTTTAAAGTAAAAGTTTTTTTTTTGTTTTTAAACTAGATTTTGCTTAAACTTTGGAGTAATGTCAAGATATTTAATAAGAGCTCTAGTAAACTACAAGTACTGATTTAGAAGTAAAATGCTATGCTAATTTGGCTCTGCTGGTGGCATGTGTATGATGATCGTGGCTTGATTGAATCTCTTTGAGTATTCACTAAGTGTCTGTACAAAAATGAAGAGAGAAATATTCTAGAAGTCCCTTATATACAAGAAGCCTAAGGAAACAAAGAGTAACCCAATCAGAGATTCCAAGGGAAAATGCAAAACAAAGGAGTAAGCACTTTGCTGGGAAAGAATGAGATCCTTGTAAGAGGGAGGCTCCTTTGTTTCCTTAGTTAGCCTTGAGTGATTTCTTCTGGGGTATCTTCTAACTCCTAGTTACGATTTAGAGAGCAAATGCATTTTTAGTTCTTTGAAGTTCTGGTTTTAAAGCTAATTTTCTTTTAAACATTGTGTGTGTGTGTGTGTGTGTGTGTGTGTGTGTGTGTGTGTGTGTGTGTCTACACCTGTGTACCTGTGGGTACGTGTGTATAGAGGCCAAAGGATAACAGGAGATGCAGTCCTCAGGAACATCATCCACCTCTCTCAGGGAGACACATTCTCTCATTGGTCTGGGGCATACTAATTAAGCTACATTGACTGGCTAGCTAGCCCAGCTCACCACAGGATTGCAAGATTGAGTTACCACACTTGGGGTTTTTTTTTTTTGTTTTTTTTTTAAGCACGGGTTCTGGAGATTCAGCTGAGGTTCTTATGCTTGTGAGGCAAGTATATTACCAACTGAAGCTTCCCTTCAACTCTTTATTAATTAATTTATGAACATATTTTTAATGGAGAATCTAATGCAAACTATATAAAAATCAGCTTGATGGGCTGGCAACATTACTGAACTTTTGCCATTAAGCTTGACAACTCAGATTCAACCCCTAGAACCTATGTGGTGGAAGAAAAGAACTGATTCCTGCAAGTTGTTCTCTGACCATATTCATGTGCACATACATGCACATACACACACCAAAATAAATGAACAGATATTATAATAAAATCATTTTTAATTTGTATGAAATATTAAGTCTCACAGAATTAGGGAGGTAGATGTTAATCATTGTTTATTACAAATATAGTAGGCTTTAAATTTAGATAATGGTCAAAGTGATAATTATTATAAGCCAAAAATGGTGTTAAAAGATGACACATACACGCACAAGTATATAAAGCATCTATTATTGAACAGTGGTTCAGTATATCAGCTTATAAATTGAGTGGCAGAGTTGTTCTCCGTACTGGGTATTAGGAATTTAACAGTTAATCTTGACAGCATCTGTAGTCCAAAGGCTAAGATTTTAGTTTTGTAGACAAAATATTCCTTTCCTGAATCCCTGTAACATTCATGTTTATTTTGCCAGCACCTTGTCAGAGTAGAGACAGGTTATTCATTCACCTAATTTCTGAACATACCTGAAAAATAGAGAAAATAGCATTACGTGTTTGTTGTTTGGTAGCCAGAATACTTTGAAAACAAAATTTAGAGTGTTTATCATCTTAAATAGATCTATTGTAAGCCATGATTTATCTCATGTAAATGAACAGATGAAGTACAAAATATAAATCTTTAATGGGAAGAATAGCATATATTTGTATTTATAATAACTCAATTCTACTCCCAAATAAACTGTGTACTATCCCTGTAACCTAGTATATAACTGAACTGTTTATAATTCCTGTTTGGGAAAAAGAGACAGTTGGGCAAGACTTACATGAGCCTGGAAAGTACCTTCAAACTCTAGAAGTCTTACATTACAGTCTTGGCAAAATAATAAATGGTCTTATGTGTGTAATGGGAATCAGGGGAAGTCCTCAGGGAGACATTGGTTTTGAAGAAGTGAGAACATAAGAAAAAAACGATGATGCAGTTCACTGAGGAATCAGAAGCAGCAGCAGTACTTTGTTCATTCTGTTGGGCATTTGCTTAGTGATTGAGATGAAGAAAAGCTGATGTTGGAAGCAAAAAGAGGTAAGAATCAGCCTGGGAATGGCTGACATGAAGAAAAAATTTAGTAAGAGCTGCTGTGGTTGTGTAGGTGCAGAAATCCTTGGTAACCTTGATTCAAGTGCTAGTGTTGAGGTAAGGTGATGTAATGGCTTCCTTACATGTATTTTGGCCAGTAAAACATGGCAGTTTGGCCACGTGAGAGTGATGCTTCCAGGTTCTATCATCAAGTTTTTTAGGGATTTGAAACCAGTTTATGTAAGGAGGAGTTATTGGTACAAAGATATGCTTGAGAAAGATAAACACTATCACACAGAGATTGTGTTCACACTGCTTACTGAGGTTGCCCTATCAAAAGGCCAAGGCAGTCTCTTTCTTCAACCAATGAAAGCAACAGAAATCCAGAAGGACCTCCTACACCACTGCATATTATGCTAAGCACTTACATACACACTTTTTAAAATTTTTTACAAAAGCTTTATAATATATACATTTACCTGTCAACTTTCACAAAGGAACTGAAGTTTAAAATTTTAATAATGTGTCCAAGATGACAAGGGGAAAATACAAATTTAAGCCTTGTTTGTTCAAGTTTTCATAGTAGACCCTCTAAGAGTCAGGATCAGAGCAAGAGTAGCAGTGGATTAAAAGAATTTGTTTGAAAAAAGACTAGTTGAAATTAGGATGATCATGATGAACTGAATACTAGCTCAAGATGTGCTTTGATTGTAATATTTCTGTCTCCTTTATTTGTTTGTTTTTAAAGAAGCAGGATCTCACTTTGTTGCCAAGGTTGTCTTTGAAATCCTTGATTAGTGCAGTCCTCTCTTTTGAGACTACAGACATGAACTAACATGCATCAGCTATGTCTCCTAGAATTTACATGTTGAAACCTAATCGTCAATAGAGTGTATTAAGAGGCAGGGGATCTTTAGGCAGCTACCAGCTTATTAAGGCAAAGCCTTCATGAATGAGATTCATGACATTTAAAAAACAGTTGGAAGCTTGCTTTTTTTCTCTTTTCTACCATGGGAGTACTCCTCTTTAAGAAATAGGACCTTGCTGGGTGGTGGTGGTAGTGCAAGCCTTTAATCCCAACACTAAGGAGGCAGAGGTGGGCGGATCTCTGAGTTTGAGGCCAGCCTGGTCTACAAGAGCTAGTTCCAGGTCAGGCTCCAGAGCTACAGAGAAACCCTGTCTGTCAGTTCCTTTAGCTTAAACTTTCAGAATTATGAGAAACAAATTTTTGTTAAATATAAATTACCTGACTTTTGTCCTTATTTTTTGTGGTGTAATTAGCAACTTGAACAAAGACAGGAGGAATTTTGAAAAAAATAATAATATTGATTCTGATGGACATCTGAAAGGCTCTAATTGTTGATAGTTACCATATAATTGACTGAATGACCTAATACTTTTTAAAAAATTGTATTTTTGTATCAACTTTTGTTGGTAGCAGAAGATTGGGATGTCCATTTTTGGCACTAGAAACAAAGTTGTAAAGCAGGGGAATAATACAGCCTACCAGCTACACATGCATTTGTTTAAAAATTTTATTACGATTATTTGTTGTTTGTGTTCAGATGCGTGAGCACTTGCCATGTGCATACTACAGCACCACCGATATGTATGTTAGTGGACAACTTGTGGGTATTTTTCTCTTTCCATTATGTGTGATCAATCTTGGGTCATCAGGCTTGGTGGCAAGTACTTTTTTACTCACAGAGCCATTTTACCTACATTGTTCATTCTCCTGATAAAGATTAATGGAATATTTAATATGGGTTAGGCACTAGGGATACAGAGATAATGGAGAAAAAAAAAACAGTGTTTGATCTTAAGCAAATAGTAGCACACAGAGTACTTAGTGTTAGAGTAAAAATGTAAAACTGTGTAATAGCACATAGGAGGAATCAGTGAACTCTGTGGGGAGGGAAGGAGATCTTCAGTGAGTAAAGAGCTGTTTGTGCCAAGTTTTGAAGAATGAGATGGAAGTGTTTTAGGTAGAAGAATATGTATAAACCTTAGTCTTGAAAACATAGGGTTTTAGTGGTTCTAATAAACTTGCTCTGGCTGTGGTGTGTTATAGCAGCAGTGTGCCAGAGAGAAGTTGGCATGTCATTGAAGACATGCTCACAGAGATAGATATGGAGGGCTTCTGTGGTGTAGAAAACAGGTACCTTCTGCTTTTGTTTTCCTTTAAATATTTCTTGTCTCTAAGGTTAACACAGATTGTTTTTAATGTTTTCTCACTTGAGATATTGGGGTTGTTGGGGTTGTTCAGAAATTGTTTATTCTTTATTTTCTGATTATATATAATTAGTTTTAGACATTTTCTTTAGGATAAAAAATCATTTTGAAGCTATTCTTGTTTAAAATTTTTCCATATTTAACTGTAATATTTGAGCATCTGCTCTATGCAGTTTGGATGGTATAGCATATGCGAAAGACTAGTGAAACACTAAGCACTCTTCATTGAAAGATGCTCTGTTTGTCTTAAAAAAAAAAAAACCAGAAAAAAACTATAATGTAAGTATTTGAGAAATACAAGATCCCAGGGTATTTTAGCAAGAAGAGCTCATATATCCTTCAAGTGGAATGGGAAATTCATTTCAGTGTGTACTATTACTGATGAGGAAGGACTTGTTTTGCTATTTCTCTATGACTTTCATTTTTCCCCTCCTTAATTTCTCTATGACTGCTTTGTGTTTCAGTTTGTTTGTTTGGGTGTTTTTGTTGTTGTTGTTTATTTGTTTGAGGCAGGGTTTCTTTGTGTAACGCTGGCTGTCTTTTTTATTATGTGATGTTTTCTTATCCCTTTCATTTTTTATATTTTTTAGTTTTTGCTTGAAAGTTACCAATATTTGATACTTGATATTACAATTAATGTATTATTTAACAAGTTTAAGTTAATTCCAACTTGTTTTGGTTTGGATAGTTTATATAACTGTTCCTTTATATCATCTATTATCATATATTATCTCTTTATATACTGTTTGTTTACTAAGATTGAAGTTATAATTTTATGTATTTTTAAATCTTATAGGAAAAAAGACGAACAAAAAAGATAGACTACTAGTGGCTTTATGTTTACCATCGTTCTTTAGTTCTTTTCTGTTTTTAAAATAATTTTTTGAGATTATAATTACATTTCCACTTTCACCTTCCTCCCTCCAAAGCCTCCCATGTACCCTTACTCCCCCCCTCCAATCTCTTTCAAATACATGGCCACGTTTTCTTTAATTGTTGGTGGTGGTGGTGTGTGTATGTGTGTGTGTGCATACACCTTCCTAAATACCTAATGCAGCCTGCTCTGTCTGTTTTGTATTACTTGTATGTATGTTTCCAGGGCTGACCATTTGGTATTGGATAAGTAACCTACTGGTGTGCTCTTCCTCGGGGAAGACTATTTCTCCTGTTCTTAGCATGCCTTAGTTGCCTGTGTGTAGTTTTTTGTCCAGGGTTGAGGCCTCCTCAGCTTTCACCGGTGCATGTTAGCATTTCAGTTGGTGGTATCCTTTTTCTTCTTTGTATGACTAAAGATTTCTTTCTGATGTCTTTTGATTTCAGTCAGAAGAACTACCATTCACATTCTTAAAACACAAGTTTATTGGTGATAAGAATGTCTGTAAAGTCTGTACTCTTAATCATGTGGCTACAGAAATCTGTTTTCTACCTAGTATTTTGACATTGTGTCCTTAAACATACAGAGTCAAAAGAAAGTGGGGATGGAAATCTCCATTTTTATAGTTTGGCTGTATGTTGGTATTTTATTTTATTTGGTTTTTTGAGACAGGGTTTCTCTGTAGCTTTGGAGCCTGTCCTGGAGCTAGCTCTTGTAGACCAGGCTGGCCTTGAACTCACAGAGATGCACCTCACTCTGCCTCCTGGGTGCTGGGATTAAAGGTGTGTGTCTTATCACAGTAATAGGAAAGTAACACTGCTTTTGCTAAAAATGCACTGACTTCTTGTGCCCACAAGTAACTAAAGGCAAGATAAAACCTGGCATCTCTGCTTTTATTTTATATCTGCCTCTTTTACTATGGTTCATACCTCTGTTAACTCTGCATGTAAGCTTGTTAATCAAGGAGTGTCTGTCTGAAAACTTATGACCTAATCAGTTTCATCCTCCTTTAAGGCTTAAGGCACAAAGATAAGAATTAAAAAAAAGTTCTTTGGTGTTAGCTTTTATAATATCCTGTTCTAGATCTCCTACAGTCACCTTTTCTAAGAACAGTGAAGTCAAACAAATAATCAATCCGTTTCTTAGTAGACTTTACCCCTCACCAGCAAAAGTAATCTCATGAGAACCAGATTGTTTTTTCAGGCAATAAAGAGGCCCTGCTGCAGATCCAACACTGGGATAATGACCATCCAAACTTGAATCTGAGCAGTCATTTTGTGTACCCTCATCCCTTGCCCTAGTTATTTCTTTAGTCAAACTTAAAGCTTATATCAGTTCTCTAGGCCGAGATGTATGATGTCTATCTTCCCAACATAGCCATTCTGTTTGAAAATATTTCCTGCTTTTCTATCATGTGTTTTCTGTTTGATATCTGGGACTGCTGGTCCAAGTTAATTTGTTATATCCCACCCCCAAATCAGGGTTCTTTATTGATACCCTAGTTATAGTTGTAATCAAGTAGTAATATGTCATGGTAGAGAGAAAAAAAAGATTGCGTGTGGAGTTGACACGATGGCTCAGTGTGTAAAAACATTTGCTACTGAGCCTGATGACTTAAATTTGACCCTCAGGACTCACATGAATGAGAAAACCTAATTCTGGAAGTTTCCCTCTGAACTCCAAACATGCTTTGTGTTGTGTGTACAACACTGGCCCTCCAAAGTAGTTAATAAGCATACATTTTTAAAGGGGGGTAGTGTTCAAGCAACAGTTGAAGAAGTTGAAAAGTAGAAAGAGAATTTCAAAAGAATAGCACAATGTATTCTGAACCTGTGTTCAGTCTCTGAAACCTGCACAGTAGGAGAGAATGAGCTCTCAGAAGTTATTTCTGACTGTACATGCTAGGCTAAGTAAATATATGAAGAAATAAATGTAAAAATTACTAAAAGAATAGAAAAGTAAAATAACTTTTTTGATATTGAAGTGATTTGAGAATGTTTTTAGATAATTGATAAGTCTGTGTAAAAAAGAAAAAGGTAGTGTGGAGTCTCTGAAGAGAAAAGATGGTTATTAAGAACTCTGAAGGATCAGAAGTTGGGGCCTTGGCTGAACAAATATTGAGAATAATAAGGTTGTTTTTGTTATGTTTTAAGAGTGTAGAAAGAAGCCAGGTCCTGATGGCACACACCTTTAATCCCAGCATTCTGGAGGCAAAGGCAGGTGAATCTCTGAGTTCGAGGCCAACTTAGTCTACAGAACCAGTTCCAGGATGTCCAGGGCTACACAAAGAAACCCTGTTTCAAAAAGCAAACAAACAAGAACCAAAAAGAATGTAGAAAGAAATTTGTATAGTTTTATGTCCTAGTTTTTCAAAGTAAAAAGCAAAAGATAATACAGTGGGAAATGAGCAGCCCTAAAAAATGCCTGGTTGCACTTGAAGTATGCATTTCTGCTTTCATTTTCTCTTTTTTTTTTCAATAAAAATACATTAAACATCCTATGTACTAAGTACTCTTCAAGATCCTTGAGATTTTTATCTGTGAGCAAAATGAACAGTCCCTGCCTTTTGGGAGGTGTTATGTGAATTGGGATGAAGGGAACAAATGAGTAAATAAAATTTTAAAATGAACAGATACATAGACTGATCTGGTTTTGGAAACTAAGAAATTATCAAATGATATTACCCTAATAGAATTTAATATTGTGTATTAGGTACTAATTTAAATAATTGTTTCATTTTTATGTAGCTAATTACAAAATCTAGATGAATAAAGTAAGATGTCAAGTGTGGGATTACTGGAGTGTTTGTGTTCTTAATTGTAGCTATGAGAGAAATGAACTATATTAACACGAGAAATTTCAACGTGACAACTTTATCATGTAGTTATTTTATGGTTCTGACAGGAGAAGAGGAGCTAAACTATCACATGACAAGTTTATTTGATTGGCTTTGGAAAAAGAACTTCTATTTTATTTCCCAAAAGATGATTGCATCATGTCAGTTTGTTTCCTACATCCAGAGGCTTGGGATAAGTGTGCTGAGTTGAAGCTGTAGTCTTACTGCCTCCTCTTTATTTAAACAGGCATTGGAAAAGTGAAAAGAAAACCTAGTGTTCCAGATACAGCGTCTCCTGCTGATGATAGCTTTGTTGATCCAGGGGAACGTCTCTATGACCTCAACATGCCTGCTTTTGTGAAATTTAACTACATGGCTGAAAGAGAGGATGAACTGTCATTGATAAAAGGGACGAAAGTGATCGTCATGGAGAAATGCAGTGATGGGTGGTGGCGTGGCAGCTACAATGGACAAATTGGATGGTTTCCTTCAAACTATGTAACTGAAGAAGGTGACAGTCCTTTGGGTGACCATGTAGGTTCTCTGTCAGAGAAATTAGCAGCAGTTGTCAACAATCTGAATACAGGCCAAGTACTGCATGTGGTACAGGCTCTTTACCCATTCAGCTCATCCAATGATGAAGAACTCAATTTTGAGAAAGGCGATGTAATGGATGTTATTGAAAAGCCGGAAAATGACCCAGAGTGGTGGAAATGCAGGAAAATCAATGGCATGGTTGGCCTGGTGCCAAAAAACTATGTAACTATTATGCAGAATAACCCATTAACTTCAGGTTTGGAACCATCACCTCCACAGTGTGATTACATTAGGCCTTCACTCACTGGAAAGTTTGCTGGCAATCCTTGGTATTATGGCAAAGTCACCAGGCACCAGGCAGAAATGGCATTAAATGAAAGGGGGCATGAAGGAGACTTCCTCATTCGTGATAGTGAATCTTCGGTAAGTTGATTTTCAAAGGTAAATGGACATAGAGCTCCAGGCTTTTAAAAGTAAGGTTGGAGAGGTTGAATGGCTTACTTAAAACCTAACTAAGTTGTAAGCTGGGATGTGTTCTTTCCAGTGAACCTGTTATGAATAAGCCAGCTGGAGCAGTGACTTTGTTGTATTAATGGGATTTCTTCAGTTGTATTGATTTTTGCACTTCTGGAATATTCTCTGTCCCATTAAACTGAAAAATGGGGAAAACTCAGCATTGGGTTCTTTCTTGAGAGTAGAATACTGCAAATTAAACTGCTGCTAGATGTAATATAATAAGAATGCTATCATTGTAGTCCTTTCAGGAATTTTCTAACTATAAAAAAATCATGTGTCTTCATAAATGTTTACTTAAAATTCCTCCTTCCTCCCTCCCTCCCTCCTTTCCTTCTGACAGTGACTACTCACTATCTAGCCCTGGTTGCCCTGGAACTCACTAGGTAGACCAGGCTGGCCTTGAACTCTGAGTTCCACCTGCTCCTGCCCTTCCCCATGAGGGATTAAAGGTCTATGAAACCATACCTGACTCTTTTGGCTTTTTATTCACTTCAACAACCTTTTTTGTTTGTTTTGTTTTGTTTTGTTTTTCAAGACAGGGTTTTAATTGTGTAGCCCTGGCTGTTTTGGAGCTCAGTCTGTAGACCAGGCTAGCCTTGAATTCAAAGATCTGCCTGCCTCTGTCTCCCAAGTGCTGAGATTAAAGGCGTGCACCACCACTGCTCAACCTTAACATATTTAACACCATTTGAAATGTATTTTCAATAAAAGGTAACTTATATTGGAGTACTAGCTAGACAATAAAAACATACAAATTGAAAAATGGCATAGCTCTTTTAAGTGTTGCTTTATATGTTAAAATTTGATGGTTCTTGTTTTTCTAAAAACCTTTTCCTGATAATATCACTACTTTCCTACTTATCAAATCATGACTTTCTGTGAATGTATTATATAAAAGATTGAAAGGAAAAAGAAAATAATATGTGTATGAGGCTGAGATGAATTGAACTTCCTGATACGAAGTTGGGGGAAATGGTACCTTTAACCTCTCAGAAGACAGATGGTTGTTAATAGAGAAGAATAGTGGAGTCCATTTTCTGTTAAAATCCTGATATGTAGCACACCATTTAAGTCACTGTTCTTGACACAGATTGTTCACAAGTAGTAGGTTTAAAACAACAGCTGCAACTACCACCACCTACTTAAGAAAGAAGAGACTTAAATACATAATGCTATTTTACTTGTGTGTAGAGTATAAATACTAGCCAAAATATATAATTATTTTTAGTACTGTTGTTTTTCAGCTGTAGACCGTAAATGTTTTTGTTTGGCCTATACAATATTTAAATAGCAAAGGGTTTATAAAAATCCAAACTTTGGAGCCAGATAGATGAGAAGTGCTTGCTGTTTTTCCAGAGGACCCCTGTTGAGTACCCAGCATCATGTCAGGTAGCTTACAGCCACCTGCAACTCCAGCTCTTAGGGGAATCTGATGCCTCCTTGAACATCTATATAACTGAACATATAATCCACATACAGACATACAAACATCCACAAATTGTAAAAAATAATAAAAGTATCTTTTGAAAATGTAGGCTTCAGATTTCCCTTTAAAATTTAGACCATGCTGGAGAGGTGGCTCAGTGATTAGGAGCACTCGTTTCTTATTCAAAGGACCCAGTTTTATTTCTGTACCCACATGACAACTCAGTCTGTAACTAGGGGATCCAGTACCCCATTCTGGCCTCCACAGGCACTGCTTACATGTGCTACACAGACGTACATGCAGGCAAAACACCTATACACATAAATAAAGGTGCAATAAAAGACACAGGCCAGTCCACATGGAGTCTGTTCTGCAGAGCAGAGTCACAGATGAGTAGTGCATCTCTGTAGGCTGGCTGCATCCTCTTTCCTCTCTGTTTTACTTATGGTTCTTTGTTGGCCCTTGTATGGATTTGTTTGTCACAATTTATTAACGTTCAGTTGTATTTTTAGTTGTCCTTTAATTTTAAAAATTCAGAATATTGTGTCTTAAGTTAGGTCCTGTCAGCTCTGAATTGAAAGGGCGTGATGGAGTGGAAGTCTGAAATTTTCTCATTTTTGTTTTCTCCTAACGGATTTTCTGTTTGTGCTAGTCTTTGGGCACTGTGGGTGTTAGGAGACTCTAGAATCCTGTCTGTTTGTCCATTAGCCACTGATACGTGATCCCAGGCATACTCTCTGAGCCTCATTTTCCTCACTCATAAAAAGGGTTTCTTTTGAGGAATAAAGGAGATTATGTAAATAATTTAGCATAGTGTCTTGCACTTAGTTAATGTTCAGATTTTAACAGTTGTATTTTATTTTAAATTCTGATACATGGCTTTCACAATGTTTACCTCCTCTCTCCTTTCTCTTTTAGCCAAATGATTTCTCAGTATCACTAAAAGCACAAGGGAAAAACAAGCATTTTAAAGTCCAACTGAAAGAGACAGTTTACTGCATTGGGCAGCGGAAATTCAGCACCATGGAGGAACTTGTAGAACATTACAAAAAGGCACCAATCTTTACAAGTGAACAAGGAGAAAAACTGTATCTCATCAAACATTTGTCTTGATACTCATCAGCAGTGACTGCTACACAGCTTTAACTCGTCATGTAATTGAAGACTGAGCGTGTTGGGCTAATTTTACTTGCTTGGAAAATGCTGTTTCTAACTGTATGAGAACTGACTGTAATACATGAGTATTTTTGTTATAACTCAACCGATACATATATCTACATATGCAGTGCATCTATATAGAAGAGTTCTTTATTCTTGGTCTTCTATCTTACTGTCTTGTTTGCTATTTTTCTCTTTCCTTCTAACAAAGTTTTGTATTCCAAAAAAAAAAGAATAATTTGGTTCAAAAATCTTTATATGGAAAAATTCTTTTACTGGTGTTACTTTATTTCCTTGTAAAGGCATCCTGTTCTCCCACAGTTCCTCTTCACGTAAAATCATATCTATATGGTATATGCTGAAATTCATTTCTTGTAAAGTGTTAATCTTTCTGTGACTAATAGCAATAAACAGAAAACGAGAAATTATTTTCAGATATTGTATCTGTCATAAGCCATTGTAAATATAAAGTATGTTGTTTGTTGTGCCTTCATTTTAAAATCCATTCATTGTATTCAAAAGGCCTTGGATATAGGTTAGAAAACATAATTTATAGCTATTTAAGCAAAAATGTTAAGACTTTAGGGAGTGTCTTTTTTCCTTCACTTGGTTGTTGAAGGGAACAGAGCAGTCCCTGACAGTTCGCTGTTGAAATGAAATGGGTTTTGACCAAAGTATGTTGTATTAGATGATGCCGTATTTCCACGAGTTTGGGGAAAATAGTAAACAATGAGATGTGAAGAAATTTTTTTCTCTCCAAATATCAATAATTCTAATTCTCCTTTCAGAATTCTAACCTCTCCTCCCCAGTATCTGATCAGATTTACCAAAAGCCATTTTTTGACACTGTTGCATATTGAACCCTAAGTTACACACCATAGCAGGCGCTCTGCTGCTGAGTTAAACTCACCCCCTCCTTATCGTTTAGTTTCCTTACGTGGGACACTGAAATGATGTGCTGTGGGGAAATGTGCTGTAGTTAGGTGTGTTGTTTAAATTGTTTATTTTCCAGTTAGTACTTTGTATGTGTGAATGAGAAACTAAAGTATTGAATCTGCCATTGGTCACTCTTCTCATCCTGTAAATGTAAGCATACTAACAAAAGTCTCTAATGCTATGTAAGCAGAAGAACATTGCTGTTCTTTGCTATTTTAAACACTAATGTACCAAAATTATAGCTGGTAAAAATCAAAGTTGTGTAATTTCACTTTTTTTCTTTGATGTAGTAGTTAAATTTTTTTTAATTTAAATCTTAAAATCACCTGGAGGCTGATGTTACCACTGGGTGGCAGCCCTGGCCTCTCCCACTAGAAGTCAACAAATATAATTGACGGATTTATGAATTTCCCATTTTTATAACACCTGCTTTCAGAGCTTTTTAGTTTGCATTTGTCTTTTGGTGCTCTGTTGTTGAAGATAAATAAATGGTAGTTGATTAATGTAAATGTTATACATGCTTACCTTCATGGCTGCAAAATACTACGAATACTAAGAAAACCAGTTTAACAGTGGTTTGCGGAATGAGTAGGTAGTAAACATTCCTACATTTGATGATACTATTTTTACCCTTTCTTTGTGTGTTGCCTTCCCCGCTATGAAACAATGGACCTTTATAAAAAGGAATAGTTAGACCTTGGCATGGATACAGCTGTTTCTGGAAACTATCTCCTCCACAGCTGACTTTGTAAAGGCAGCTCTGGAGTTGTGTTGAGGTGGGTCGTGTACATCCTGCTGTAACTAGAGTTCATAGAAGATGGAAATGCTCCAGTAATAGCTCCCATGCATTCTAACACTGGAAGAAACTCAACGGCACATAGTTTTTAAAAACCTCTTAAACCATCTCTTCAACCAATGGTTGTTTATATTGTAACCATGCAGTTTTCTTAGAATAACCTAGAAAATAGCTGCATAGCTAGGTAGTGACAGATTTGTATTAGAAACAGTCTCAACCTAGTGTTGTCTGTGTCTTGACACTGCCTCCGTGCTAGTCCTGGGGAAAGTACTAGCTAGTACAGAAGTTTTCATCTGTATAAGAGCTGATTAGTCCCCAAATTTAAATATATGTTGTACCCATAATCCTGCCTGGCTCGTGTCTACAAAAACTCCTCTAAAGTCTTGGAAGGGGTGCTTTGTTTTGTTCTTAAACATCCTAATATATGTGTGAAAGCTTAGCAACAAAAGAAAAGCTGTAAATGTTGTATCTCTTTGATCTTAAATCTTAGAAGTGAGTTAAATATTTTCATGTGTATTGCATACAGTCACTTCATATTAACATATACACCTAAGATTATTAAAACTGCTTGACAAATACCACTAAATAAAATAGAAAATACCCTGCTCAGTGGTATAAGCCTGTAATTCTGGCTGCTCAAGAGGCTGAGGCAGGATCATGAGTTTAAGGCATGCCTGAGTAGTTTATCAAGACCCTGAAAAAAGTAAAGTTGGGACTAGTTCTGTGGTAGAGCTTGCATGAACCCTGAATACTTTCTCCAGCATCAACAAACAAAAAAGGGAATCTGCATATTGCCAGAATAAAAGGGCCTAGCAATGAGCAGCTTAGGTTATTAGGACATGCTTGTAAATACATTGTTTGTAAATCATACCCAACTCCAGTGATCTGCCATGTAATCTAGAGGTTGCAAAAATGATCTATGAGGTGCCTTTCTGGGAATTAGGAAAATGCATCGTCTCCTGATATACCCCATCCCTTGACTTGTCAAAAAGTGTAGAATTTTACCTATTGGTCGTGCTTTATTCATGATGCAGCCAAATATAGAAGTAGTGTTCAACTTGTGTAGTATTCGACTTGACAGCACGTAAAATAGGAGATTTCAGATAGCATTGTAATTTGTGGTTTCTTTAAAAATAAGCTGACAGCGTGAGTTGAATTTCCGAGTTAAATGATCAGCTGGAACCTGGTGTGGATGGTCCCATAATGCACATGGTGAAAGACATTCAAACAGAATAATAAAGTCTCTCCCAACTCTTACCCTATGATTTATAGCCAAATTGAGATATTGTTTCTCCCTATTTTTCCTGTTGCTTGGGGGGTTTTTTTGGCTTTTACTATGAAATAGCCATTTTTAAGAAACTCTTCCTATGTTCAAATCAATGAATTAGGAGTGTAGCATTACAGCTTTTGCTTTTTCATTTTAATATCTTATTAGAAGAAAAAGAAGCCTTTATAAAGCTCTCAATTGTTTTATAGGTCTTCACAACTGTGGTCACTTCTTGACTTTTGTTCAACATAAGACAGTGTCATTTTCTGAATCACATCCAGGGGATTGAAAAAAATTCTTGATTCTGTTGCAAGGTAGATAGGCTTGTTCTGTGGTGTTCAGCAAGTTTATGTGACTCAGCTCTGCTGTATTCTAAACACTGCTGACAGCCAAACAAGCAGCACACTTCACACCCTAGTTTCTTGCTGTTACATGTACATTTCTAGTTTACTTACAGGAGTCTCTTGACCTGAAAGTGCATGTGGTTTGTGGAGATTGTTGAATAAAGTAGGAAATTAACTGCACTTGCTGAGGTCAAGAGGAAGAGTTTCAGTTATCATTGTCTGGGGGGGGGGCCGTTAAACCAGATTAAGAGTGTCTTTCTGGCCAGAACACTTTGGTTGTATCAATTTCAGAACTGGCTTGATGCCCTCAGCAGCTTAGCAGGGACAGCGTAGTTATTTTTGTAGTGCTGGACAATAGAACAGCAGCTGCCTCATGCACACTGGAAAGTAACCAACCGTGACTTTAAATATTTCCACTCACATTACATTACAGCACAGGAAAAGCTGGTCTCACAGTTGCAAGTTTTATTTACTACTACAAAGGTTTTCTCTCCTTTTGTACCTCATTGACAAACAGGAAAACATAAGTAACATTTTGAAGTAGTTATCTAAGATATATAGGAAAAAAGATTGTTTTAAACCAACTTTGGGGGCTCAGATATATCTTAACCTGTAGGTATCTGTCTTTGGAAAATTGTTGAGGCAAAAAGATGGATTCCAGAAAGAGACTAAATGTCTAAATGTAGGCTAAACACAGGAATAGTTGAGGTAACTTTGGAACTCCGGAGTAGGCGTAGCTTCTCTAGAGCAAGTGATGTCAAAACAAGTGTTCCGTGCTTTCTGAACTGTAGGTAGGTAAATGGGTAATAGAGAACAGATTCTGGTTTCACTGAGGCATTATTGCTTAATTTCAAAGTCTGGGGCTGTTTATATAGTTTGATCTTGCATGTTACTCAAGGCCATGTGTTAAATTTTTGGTTCCCATCTGGAGCACTTTCTCAGAAGGTGGTGAAACCTTAAGGAAATGGGGCCTTCCCGTCCCCCATCTTTCTTCCATTTCTCATCTTACCCAAAACAGTCCTACCTTTTAAGTTGATTCTTTCATTACTCAAGCATGAGACTGCTCTTACCCTGCATTACAATGAAAAAAAAAAGCTAACAAGGCTTTGGTGAAATTCTTATTCTAGTGATGCAGTACCTAAATGGAGAAGACATGTGCAAGACAAGCAGAGCACATGGTTGCTGTTAACGGGAAGGTCTCTGGTAAAATTGACTTAGATGTTTTGGGCTCCACTTAGGGCCAACCAGTGATTGAAAAACAATTACCTAAATCATTAGAATATCATGTAGATGTTCACTTAGAAAGCATGTTTC
The DNA here is from genome assembly GCA_004026605.1 of Ondatra zibethicus. Taxonomy (NCBI): domain Eukaryota; kingdom Metazoa; phylum Chordata; class Mammalia; order Rodentia; family Cricetidae; genus Ondatra; species Ondatra zibethicus. The sequence goes on along the minus strand of PVIU01016214.1, from coordinate 15,124 downwards.
TGATTTCCAAATTTTAAAATTTGTTTCATTCAGATATGGAACTTTTAACTACAAAGGGCTGTTCAGAATAAAACCCGATTCTCTTGTGTTCATAGGAGTTATTGGGTAGGTTTTAATTCATTGATTCTAAGAGATTAATTTCTTGAAGACCATCAATAGATTTAAATGACTATGTTTAAAACTTTTTACTATTTTTTAAAAAATGTGTGTGGGTATTTTGCCTACGTGTCTTTCAGTGCTCTTGGAGAGAGGCCCAGGATACTAGAACCCCTGAGAAGGGGTTGTAAGCCACCATTGAGAAGGGGGAGGGGCACTAGAACTGACCCCAGATCCTCTGGAAGAGCTGCTGGTGCTGCTAACTGCTGAGCCATTTCTCCAGCCTCTCAGCAAGTTTAGAAGACAGACAGCTCTGAAAAGTTGATTTGAAAATTACAGCCGGAGGAGAATTGGTGGAAACAAAAGAGTCTGAAAGGAATTCCACTGTTTGAATTCTCTGTGTGACTTCCAGGAAAAAGAAATGAGAGCTAAATGTCAGATGTGCTTAAACATAGGCATAAATATATGGGGATCTTTGTGCAAGCAGCGTAAGTGAAGAGTACAAGGACAGGATGAAATAATTGACCCTTTGGCCTGTTCCTGGATTCTTTCAGTCTGATGAGTGAGACTCAGATTGGGGGTAAAAAAGTATGATTTTTTTCCCTCCTCTCTTTACATAAAGTTCTTGTTTTTCCTAACAAAATTAAATACCAAAGATTTAGGTAGCAAATAGGGGGATATGCTATATTTAGGCTACCCACTTATCCATTCAACTGTCCCTCTTCAGACCTGAACCATCCTCCAATTCTGCAGAAAATCCCAGGAATTCTGACAACATGGCTGGGATGTAGCTCAGTTGGTAGAGTTTGATTTCCTCTGGGTTTGATTTCCAGCGTCATATAAACCATTCATGTTGATGTACACCAATCCCTTCACTTGTGGATGGAGGCAAGAGGATCAGGAAGTTAAAGGTTATCCGTAAATTGCCTACATAGTGAATTCGAAATCTTAGCTCCTTGAAACCTTGGGTCAACAAAAACAAAGCTACAGGCAACAGGATAAAGGATAGTTTGATTTGGGCATATTGCATAGACAAGATGGTTGATGAGATAGTGTAGGAGGAGAATTGACAAAGCAGAAGAGAAGCAAGAGCAGAGACAAGCAAGTGAAGCATAGTCATCCAGAAGCCCTTACCTAGTGTAATGGCCCAGGCATAGGCAGATCATCTGAGTTTTTTTTTTTTTTTTTACTGGGTGATGACCCAGTCTTCAGAAAGATTAATTCAAAAGCTAGGTTAGGCTAATGACATTACCTCTCACTGCCCAGTAGGTGTGTGCTGAGCCCAGGACCTAACTCTCCTTGTAATTGGGCTGGGTTGTCTTGGTATAGACTCATGCCATGCAGAACTATTTTAAGACTTTGTGGCTCAGTGGTGGACTGCCCACAACTCAGCTGTGTGAGACTTACTCTTGATTGCATTTTTTGTTTACCTTTTTTTAAATCCCCTGATTCACTTTGTGTTCTCAAAATCTCAAACTTTCCATCATTGGGCTTTGCTCAAGTTATTCTATCTGGATAATCAAGAACTCATCTAACCCTTTCTGTTCAAACATAGATGGTATATTCTTGGAACTCCTTTCTTTGGCCCACTTCCTACTTATTCTCTTAAACTGTTGTTCATTTCAGGAGTCACACCTCTTATAGTGTTAACTGGGAAGCAGTTGAGGTAAGTGAAAAGAAGTTGGAGTTGGGCATATTTCTGATGGATTTCCTGTCCCCATTCTTGATTCCCACAACTGTTTTTGCAATGCATTACTGTATTTTCTTTGTAAATGAAAAAGAAATGTAAGGCTGATAGAGTTGTTTTCTTCCTCTTTGCATAAAACAGCCATTACTTTTTCCATTTACTCTTCAACCCACAATGATCTAGGTTTTGATCCAAGGCTTCCACAGGAACTCCTCTTGCTGGGATTACAATGACTTTCCAGTTGTTACATCCAGGGAACATTTTTCAGTGATTAACTCACTGGGGACTCTTTTCTGCACTCTGCCTCAACAATCACATCATGCCTCATTGTTTTTAGAACCACTTCTCTGAGCTACCACTCCCACCTCTGTCTTCTAGTTCATGTTCTTGCCCTCTCTGGTCTCTCTCTAAATGTCTGCACATCATTCTTAGCGGACAAGTTTTGTTTGCACAAGCTCACTCATTACCCATAAAACCCCGTTGGTAGGGGAGAAGTATTATTTCCTTGACATCAATTTGAGATAGGTATTTGCATAGTGGGCATTGTGACTGCTCACATAAATGCTTTAAGTGCATGAGGCTGAGCAAATGCAGCCTCTTTCTGCAGACCCCTGCCCTGACCCCACCCTGCTCTGTGCCTTTCTGTTCTTTCCTTTGAGATCTTGCTGTCTACCCAGTTACCCAAACCAGAACCGGAAAGTTGTGTTTGGTGTCCTAGCCCTTCCCAGTCCTTACAGTATGTAGGAGCTACTATTCTAAGTCCTGAATTTTGAGGTTTTCATTTCTTCCCACAGACCTGGGGAAGCCTAGCATATGCTGGCAGTATCTCTCACCCTGATGATGCCTGGCAGAGCCCCCTCTTGTCTGTCGCTTTGCTTTCTCAGAAGCCTTTTAAGTCTGAAATGCAGAGAATGCCACCATCAGATTGGCGTTTGAAACTCTGCCCTTGATACTCACTGCTCTCAGGATAAACTGGAGGCCACTCAGAAAACACTGTGAGCTCTCCAGACCCTTGTTTCTGTATGCCTCACCATGTCTTCTCATTCCAGCCTTGCTCACTATTTCTAAAATATATAGGATTTTTCTAAACACCATGTGTGACTAACTCTCCTGAGTTCAATTCTCTTCCAGTCTCCTCCATGGGAAGCCTTCTAGAATCCCATAAGGTGGATTGGGTGTTTCTCTTTAGTGCCCCAGTATCCCCAGAGGTTCCTCCATTGTATTCAGTATTGCCCCATGATTATTTCTGTATGCATCTTCATTAGTTGGGAAAGGATAAGAACTTATTGAACTCCCAGATTTCGCACATAGTAAATTCCTAGGGAATGTTGGATGAATCAATGAATGACTAACCCAAAATTATCTTGCAAATAAGCTAAGAAACTAGGAACTAAAATATGTTCAGTTCAAAAATCAATGTGTATTCTCAAACCAATGCTCATTTTACCATTATAATTTGTGCATTGGGGTTTTTAAAGTCCTCAAGGAGTTGAAGTTTACTGGATTTTGCTTCAAACTTTTAAAAATTGGTTTTAACTTTCAGTAATGAATTCTTGATTCAATAATCAATTTTAAAAGATTAGATAAAGAATCTTGTTCATGTTTTTAAATCTACATTTTCTAGTCCTTCTACCACAAGGTGCCAATCTTGTTAGCATATTATGTCCTAGATTTTCTTTTTTGCCGACTTGCAAATATAAAACTATTATTGTCTATCTTTTGACTTTTAAAATGGTATTTAAAATTGAGGCCACAGAACTTGGCAGTGATGATACACTCTTTTAATTCCAGCACTTAATCACTGTGAGTTCGAGGCCAGCCTGGTCTACAGAGTGTGTTAGTACGGCCAGGACTACAAAGAGAAACCCTGTCTCAAAAAAAAAAAAAAAAAAAAAAAAGAAAGAAAGAAAAGAAAAGAAAAACCACTCGAGGCAACAGCTCTGGGTTGTAGCTTAGTGGCAGAGTGCTTGTGTAGCTTGCACAAAGCCCTAGGTTCAACCCCTAGCACTGGAGAACAGCAGTAATAGTAACCATTTTACTTCTCTACTTTTCCAGAAGTATGTATTAGCAAACAGAGCTAATTAGCACTCAGCTTGAATGCATGGGCAGAGAGGCACTTGGCAGAGGATGATGCTCCTTAATGAGTAGGGAAAATAATCCTGGATGTTCACTGTCTTCTGGGAAGAACCAGGGCCCTCCACAACTGAGCCTGTCTGCCCAGATGTCTCCTTCGGGCAGATGTCTCAAGCTCCCCAGTTATCATTTCTCTGGAACTCTCACAGGCCGCTCCCCCCTGATGCAATATCTGGGTTTGGGCAGAAAGGGTGCTGCAGAGTACGCCCATTCTGAGCATTTGGGCCAGCTCCTTATTCCAGAACAATTCAAGCTCCATTGCAGCTCTGACCTCAGTACCAACATCTTCTTGAAGCAAAATGGCTAGGATGGACAGAAAACTTCACTCTGGAAGAAAGCAATAGTTTCGGTCACACTAAGTTTGCCGGAGACCCTCACCCCAGACACAGGCTGGCACAGTGGTGCCGCGAGGAGTCTAGACAAGTCTTGTCATGTGGCTTTTCTGCAGCTTGATCTCCTGTTTTCTCACAGGTAACAAAGAATTTAAATACATCTAAGGTTGGGCCTTGAATACAGGTTAAGAAGGTAACAGTACTTTCCTGGGTCTGGGGTTGAATTAAAATGTTTTTGGTTTGGTTTGGTTTAGTTTTTGGTGTTTTGCTTGTTTGTTTCTTTGAGACAGGATTTCTCTGTGTAACAGTCCAGGCTGTCCTGGACCACTCTTTGTAGACCAGCTGCCCTCTGCCTTCCCAGTGCTGGGTCTAAAGGAGTGCACTACTGCCCAGCATAAAATGCTTTTTAAAACCTTTTTATCTCCATCTTCCACATTTTAAATGCCTGCATTCTGTTTGTAAAATTTCCTAATATCCCCAGACATCTAGAAATATGTCATCAAGATAGTTTTCAGAGTTCTATGCACTTTGCTATTTATTTCATTTGGTATTTGTAGGGTTAAAGTATAGTTATTGCAGTCATTTTTCATGTGGCACTTAAAATGATTAAAAATTCTGACAAGCATAAAGGATATAATTTATAAGCTTCATTTTGGGTGTAAGATTTATAAAATTAGATTTTTCTTGATCATCACAGAAAAAGGTACTTCACACTATTTTTAAAAAGATTTCGTTTGGGGCATTTTCTCTGCCAGTAAGGTTATGCAATTTTCTGTTCCACTCCTGGCTCCTTGTAATTACCTCCTTTATTGTTCCCAAACTGCAGTTCCTTACCTGTTAATGCTTCTTCAAGTCAAACTGCATAAGAGAAATTTCTAGTTTTACTACTCCAAGGTGTTGGTTACTTTGTGGTGTCAGTGGGAGCCTTGAGTACTTAAGCAACAAATCAGAACTAAGACAACTTGGAAACGTTTAGCTTACATGGAAACGGATGGTATTCCTGGCCCCTAACTTTCACAGTTCCAAAGGTTCAGCAAACAATGTCCGAATTCTGCTCACTTCCCACTTCTCATCTGTGTATTCAGGACTCACCCTGTATTATTTGAGCCTATTTCTCCCTACTTTTAGGAAATAAGTTTAGATTGCAGCCCCCTGCTGTCTTTATAGTTGATGCATTCTGTCCTTACTTTCTTGCCTTAACCTTTGTTGTTATGATTCTCCAACAGGGGCTGATGAGATGGTTCAGTAGGTACAGCTACTTAATGCTGAGTCTGATGAACTGAGTTCAATCCTCAGCACACAGGTGGTGGAAGGAGAAAACCAGCTTCCTCAAGTTGCCCTCCGACCTTCACACACTTCCTGTGGCAAATGTGTTGTGTTCACACCTGCTCCCACCCTGGGTCCTTTCTCTCTCTCTCTCTCTCTCTCATTCTCTCTCTCTCTCTCTCTCTGTGTCTCTGTCTGTCTGTTAATTATTCTGGTCTTTTGGTAATACGAATGGTAGTGTCAGAAAATAATTGCTTTAGTTAAGGTTGCCTCCAAGTAATTGTGAGCATTTGCTCAAGACTGTGTAGGTGAACTTGGCAAGTGCAGAATGAGCTTCTATTGCTTACTAGATCATTGGGCAGATAAGTAAAGGTGTCTTATTTTGTCCCTTCTAAGGACAAATAATAATTACTAATTATTATTTACTAAGAATAACAATGACAGCCACAACTGTCCCCTCCCACAACATGTCTCTCTTCTTCCTTCCTTCCTTCCTTTCCTTTCTTTCCTGAGATTGAACCTAGGACCTTATCATGCTGGGGCAATTGCTCTACTATTGAACTATATTCTCACAGCCCTTGTTCCCTGGTTTTAGGTTTTTTTGTTTGTTTGTTTTTTAGCTTTTCATGTTTCAGATGGGGTTCTCCCTAAAGTTTCTAAGCTACTTTGAGCTTGCTGTAACTTGAGGAGGCCTTAAACTTACAGTTCTTCTACTGCACCCCTCCAGGAGTACATGATGCTCTAGTACTGCACCCTTCCAGGAGTACATGATGCAAGGCAGGTCTGATGATCCCCATTTCAGGGCAGGAATCAAGACTCAGGAAGGTTCAGTTCTTTGTCCAGATATCTGATAAACGGGGCAGTTGGGGTTTGACTCTGATTTAGCCAGCTCCAGAGTGTGTGCCTTGTCCTTCTGTGTAGAAGAAGGGGAGACACGGATGCAGCTAGAAAAGGAGGATTGACAAAGGGAAGGAATTAAGGGGATGCCTTTTCCAATGCATTTACCTTAAAGCCTGTTGGAGGAAAAGATAGTGGAAGAAGAACCAAACACGACGAGGTGACCAGTGGGGTCCAGGCAGGAAGAGATTCAGCAGTTTCTGCCTGGAAAGTGAACCCAATGACTTTATGGAGGGCAGTCTTCCTGCAACCTCCCTTGCACCTAAGATCTTAGGAGACATGAATCTCAGAGCAACTAGAAGGACTAAGATGGCGGAGAGATTAGGAAACCCACAGGCCTAGGCTAATCTTCTGGGAGTCAAGATGTAGATGGCTCACTTGTTCAGTTTCCCTCAGTGTTCCTAAGTTCCTTTTGTATGGTGGGCTCTGGGCTGGGGGCTGATTAGAGATGAACAGAGTTGGCCTCTGCTGCAGTAAACGTAAACTCTACCAGAAAATATACAGAAACCCCCCCAAACTGGGGGCTTAACACATTTCACACTATTCTTTATCCACCAGAAGTAAATTCTAGATCAGTGTCCCTGTCTCAAATAAACATTGGAGTCACTGGGGAGCTGTTACACATGTAACTGCCAAGGCAGCCAGAGATTCTAAATTCGTCTGGGGTACTGCCTAGGCACTGGGATTTTTGAAACTCCCTGGGTGAGGCTCTTTAGAGCAGTGGATGCTTACAGGACTAGACAGGAAAATGCAAGATGAGACAGGAGCATCTTGTGGTAAGCAATGAAGTGCTTAAAATAGGATGAGGGCCTAAATGTAGTGTAGTATCTTGGGTTGGATCTTGGACTGGAAAAAGTTGTTAGTGGAAGAATTGGCAGAATACAAGTAAAGTCTGGGATTTTGTTATGGTAATTGATCCACGTTGGTCCCACAGTTTTGCTAACTGTATTGTGGTTACATAAGATGTTAGCATTGTTTGGAGCTCATATTGTCTTTGAAATTTGTAGATCTAAAGTTACTGTTTTAAAGCCTATTTACAAGGTTGAGTATCATGACCAGTGCGTTTAATCCCAGCACTCAGAAGCAGAGACAGGTGGATCTCTGATTTTGAGGCCAGCCTGGTCTACAGAGCTAGTTCTAGGACAGTCAGAGCTACTTAGAGAAATCTTGTCTCAAAAATCCAAAAACATGAAACCAAAACAACAAAACAATACAAAACAAAATCAATTGCCAAAATTAGAATGGAAAAAGAGTGGGAGGTGGGCAACAATGAGTCAAATGGATACAAAACCCAACCTGAAAGAGTTTTAATAGGCCAAAGCTAGAACAACTGAGTAACAATAATAGTAGCATTGGATTTTAGCCATAAAATGAAATCAGTACCTATGAGTCTATGCAAATAAGCAAATCTCTGAAAACATAACAAATCGTGGAGGAGAAATGGCTCTTCTTTACAGGAGCATCCCAATTCAATTAAAAGAGACTCATATCATAACTGCAGAGATCGTTGGTAGGTCACCTACCAACACCTGTCCGAGTTAACATGAGAAAGGGTGAAAAGGATTTGCATACTCTCACATATCCCTCCCAGTGTGTTTATTAACTAGCAGGTAAATTGCAGCTTTGCAGATCAAGATTAGCATCACTGGTAATTACACATATTGACACCACATCCTTCTGTGAGTACAAAGCAAAACATGTATTTTGCAACCAGTTGCTTGGGCTTACTCTCTTCTGACGTACGTAGAAAGAGTACACGAGGTGGAAACGAATGCCCTCAGCAAGAATGCTTGGCAGACTGAGCCTGAGCATGGTGATGCCCACTGGTGCACCTCACGGAAGAGGGCCAGGAGGAGCACATTTGGCCTTGGGGACAGAGACCTTTGCTACATTAAGGCACACAGTAATCACTCAGCCAGAGTATGCACAGTCTCAGACCAGACTCTAGTCACTGTGCTTGGACTTCAAAGAACAAAGCAGTAGTATATGGCTTGGAGTGTGGGGAGTTTTGAGTCTTACTATCAGGTCCAAGGCCAAGAGCTGTTGCGGCCTGTCTGGAACCAGCCCCTGACCGATGCTGTCCTGAGCACCTCTCTCAAGGTGCTGTCACATAGCTGAGACCTATCTCCAGCTAGCATGATGAAAGGGACAGCCTAAGACTGATCTCCCCTGGGAAACTAGGATGGGTGGGGGGTGGGTGAGCAGCTTCATCAGCCTTTGAGAAATTCATGAAGGACACCGAAGGAACTGAAATTGGTGCACCATCCTGTCGCTCTCAGGCATGTGTCTGGGGGACTTTCCCAAGTGTAAGATGGTGCTGTGGTAACAAAGACATCGGATAAAACAAGCTACCCTTTAAAAATGTGTAACTTCCCTCCATTCCTGTGATGTCAGACAGACCCAAACTGAGAACAAAGCTATAAAACAGCCAATCGGTGCTCTTTAGAAACATCAAGGTCATAAAAGACAAAGACAGATCGAGAACAGACTGGAAGAGACTAATTAGGTATGCAAACTACATGGAGAGTCCTGGACTGGTTCTCGGAAGAAAGAAAATAAAGCATAAAAGCATAAATAAAGCATAAAACTGATAAGACTGGGATTTAGTCTGTGATACTGCAGCGACTGTCATCTTATTTTACAGTTACACTGTCTGTGGATGCAAGGAAGGATGGATGAGGGAATCCAGAAGCTCCCTCTGCTGTTGTGCATCTCTGAAAGTCTGAGATAATTTCCAGTGGAACTAACTTGTCTACTGAGTCATAGGATTGCATCATGTTTGCAGCACTGTGTCCCTTCTGGAGGCTCTCGGGGTCTGGCTGTTTCCTGGCCATCCCAAGCCACTAGAGGCTTCCTGGGTTCCTTGCTCATGACCCCCCTCTCATTACCTGCCTGTTACCCTTTGTTTACCCATTCACCTATTGGAAGATACTTGGGGCAATCCAAGTTCAATTTTAAACATTCATATTCAGCTCTTACGTGGCAGAAGTTTCTATTTCTCTAGGATAAATGCCCAAGATCACAACTGCTAAGTCAGATAGTAATTGCATATTTAGTTTGAAAAAAAATAACTGCCAATTTTCCAGAATCAATGTGCCAATTTACAAGTCTGTTGGCAGTGTATGAGGGATCCATCTTCTCTGCCCCGTTGCCAGAATTTAGTTTTGTAACGTTAACTACACAGTAGTGCTGTTTCATTGTGGTGTTAATTTGCATTTTCTCCTTAGTAAATGATTTAAACATCTTTATAAACAAAATATGCTTCCATGTATGGGTATTTTGGCAGCATGTGTTCCTAGTGCCCTTGGAAGCTAGAGGAAGGTATTGGAGCCCCTGGAACTGGAGTTGCAATGGTTGTTAGCTGCCATGAGGTGCTGGGAATTGAGCATGGGTCCTCTGGAAGAGCAGCAGGTGCTCTTAGCCACTGAGCCATCACACCAACTCCAATTTAAATATCTTTTCATGTGCTTATGGCTCGCTCTGTAATTTCTGTTGGTGAAAGTTTTCTTCATACCTTTTTATGTTATCTCTGAGTTTTGATGTCCTGATATTAAGTTAGAGTGTTCATTATGAATCCTAGACAGTTGTTCTTTGTGAGGTAATGGTTAAGATTCATTTTAAGTTTATCATTATATAATATGTGAGGTTTAGTTGAGGTTTATTTCCCCAGCACATACCAAACTGTCCCACTATTATTTGTTTTAAAGTTTATTCTTTCCTCTACTGAATTGCTTTGTATTTTTATCAAATCAAACTTAAGCAAACATGAGTAGAGCTGTCTCTGAGGTCTTTATTTTTGCCTTTTGATCTGTGTTTCTATATCTTTCCTGATACCACAAATTGCAGTCTTAATTACTGTAATTCTTGGAATGTATGGATTGGTTCCTCTGCTCTTACTCTAAAAATTACTTTTATTATCGGGGGCAGCGAATGCCATGGCACTCATGTGGGGGTCCCTGGACAGTTTTGTGGAGTTGTTTCTCTCCTCTCACCTCTGCATGGGTTCCAGGGATCTCATCAGCTTGAACAGCAGGCCCTTTACTGTCTGAGTCATCTCATGACCTGCTCTCTTTCAAACTTGTTTTAGTTGGGTTGTGGGTTTTTCTCAGTGATCCAGTATATGTTTATGATATTCACAAAGTCCTGGGTTCAAATCCCAGCACCAGCATATGTGTACACACATGTAGATGCACATACAACACACAAATACATAGACCACATAGACACACAGACAGACACAGACACACTCATAGGCACACACACACAAACACAAATACCACATAGACACATACACAAATATGCACACCATGCAGACACAGACACACAAAAACACACACATACATAGATACACACCACACAGACGCACACACATACAGAGACAGACACACAGAGTTTTAGTTATTTTAGTTCATAATCTTTTTTTTCTTTTAAACAATGAGACAGGATCTAATACTGCAGCCTGGAACTCATTATGTAGCCTAGGCTACTTCTAGCTTAATCTTCCTACCTCAGTTGCCCAACTGTTGAGATTATGAATGTGAGTGACCATGCCTGACTATTCCATAGCCTGGGGCTGGGGAGAGCATTACTATGAGTTTGAGACCAGGCCAAGCTATATAATGAGTTCCAGGCCATCATTGGCTTCATAGTGAGACCCTGTGTCAAAAGAATAAAATCATGTCATTTGAATAAAAATGAATGAAACCTGAAATCATTATGTTGAGTAGGATGAGTGAGACTCAGACACATGTTATTTTCTCTCATATGCAGAATCCAGGTTTGTTTGTTTGTTTTTATTCATTTTAAGTAATAATACATGAAGGTAGAGGGTGGCTTTTGTGAAGGAAAAGTGAGCCACTAGAAGCAGGGAGGGGGAGCAGAATCCAGTGGTATGGGCTATGATCAAGAATGTGCTGTGCACATTCGAGAGGTTGTGGTTTTTGTTTTCAAGATAGGGTTTCTCTGTGTAGCCTTGGCTGTTCTGGAACTTACTTTGTAGACCAGGCTGGGCTCAAACTCACAGAGACCCACCTCTGCCTCTTGAGTGCTGGGATTAAAGGTGTGCCCCACCACCACCACCACCCAGCAGACATTTGAGAGTTTTGTAAAGACTGTTCTTTTGTACAATGAGCATAAGCTAATAACAAAATTATGAACTTAAAAAAAAAGACATTATGGCTGGAAAGCCAAGAAGCCCCCTTGCGGCTGCCCCAGGTCTTTCTTCCCCGACAGAGTGAGTACATTAAAGAAGAGATGAAGGCTCATCACCAGGGTCCTATGTTCGAAAAGAGGCAAGGCACCATCCAGACAGGATGTTTCAGGAGAACCCTTCTCCCTCGTGGTCATTAGGCTTGATGCCTGATAGCAAACAGCAGGTGCCAATCTAGAGGCAGAAACAGAAAGATCCTAGATAAAGGCCCCAGCTGTCACTGTCTGCCATGACATTGCTAGATACCATCACTGTGACAGTAACGGCAAAGGAGCAGGTGCTTGGCACTAAAAGAGAGTGCATGAAGGGGGAAGAGTAGCTGCAGAGGGTCCAGACGGTGCCCCAGGGCTCCATGCAAAGCTGAGCTTTGAGCTGCCTGAAGTTCTTACGAGTGCAGGTGCAGCTTGGCTGGCCACTTTTGTTCTATGCAAACTGTAGTGCCACTGTGGGTCTATCCCAAACACACTGCCTTTAGCCATAGGAATAGTTTCCTGTGCCTTGCGTAGGTTCTTGGGCTTGCAGTCTGCCCTGGATGTTTTGGTACCCCTCTTTGCTGGACTTTGTCCACAGTAGACCTGAATCAGAGCTTTCCACCTGGCCACTGATGCCCCATTTGGCCTTGCTGGTCACGAACTAATGTGTTCTGGTGACCAAGGATGAAGAACTGGAGATGGACATGTTGAGAAACTGGCAAGAGCCTAAGTGGATTTGCCATGAAGGAGGCTCAGGTTATTCTGGTTGCATAAGATAACATAGTTCAGGGTTGAGTCGAAGCCTGAATCCAGGTCAGTCTGGCACCAAGGCTATCATTTAGACTCTATAAGGAGCCCAATAGTAAATCAATAAATAAACTGATTGAAAATGGACAGTAAAATTAAATAGACATTTCTCAAAAGTACATGATACCAATGGCCAGCAGATATATGAAGCAATGTTCAGCATTGTTAATCATCCCAGCAAAATAAAACCAAAATAAGATTATCGCCTCACCCCCAGACTGGGAATTTGCTCAAAAGAAGAACACTTGCCTAAGATGTATAAACCCCTGGGAGTAAATCCCCAGAACCACAGTAAAAGTGATTTTCATTAAAAAGTTAAAAATAACAAGCCAAATGCTGGTACATACTATTACCGAGAATGTAAGCTATTATGATCCTTATGGAAAACAGTGTGGAGCTTCCTCAAAAAGTCCAGAGTGCAACCATCCTCTGATTTGTCTATCCCACCACTGGTTATATAATACATCCAAAGGAAAACTAAATAGCTATGTTGAGACATCTGCTGCACTGTTTACAGAAGCCAAGATGTGGAAATAACCTAAATGTCCATCAACCGATAAATAGATAAAAGTACCTATATACAATGGGATATTGTTCAGCCATAAAAGACAGATGTGGGCGATCTGGATGATATTATGTTAAATGAAATAAACAAGGCAAAGAAAGATAAATATCACACAGTCTCACTCCTAGGTGGAATGTCGAAGAGCTGACGTCATGTGTTTAGACAGTGGTGGCCAGAGGCTGGAGAGGAGAGTGGATACAGGGAGAGGACAGGGCAGAGACTGGTTAACAACTACTAAGTTACGGTTAGATAGCGGAGCTTTTGCTGGTATCCTATTGCAAGAAGACTAACTGTACAGGAAAAAAATGTATTTCAAAAGGCCGAGAACATATGATGTTTCAAGGCTTTGAATTAAAGAGAAATGATAAATGTTAGAGATACATATGCTTGCTTTCATTTGAAATAACACATTACATACATGTGCTAAAACACCACATAGCTGCCCATAAATGTAACAGGTATATATTTTTATGTTCATTAAAATAAATAGGACCAGTGAGATGGCTCACCCAATAAAGATGTTTTCATGAAAACCTGATGGCCCAAGTTTGAACCTGGTTCTCTTTGGTGGAAGGAGAGGATCCTAAAGGCACCCATATATACACCATGGCCTATGTGCATTCACACTCATACACATACTTACCATACATACACACTAAAATAAAATTATAAAAACATATCCATGAACAAATAACATGCCTCTGCTTTGTTTGTTTGTTTATATAGTGGCGGAAATAATGGTTTTTTTATTTATTATGTATACAACATTCCTTCCATGTATGCTTGCATGCCAGAAAAGGGTGCCAGATCTCATTATAGATGGCTGTGAGCCACCATGTGGTTGCTGGGAATTGAACTCAGGACCTCTGGAAGAGCAGTCAGTACTCTTAACCTCTGAGCCATCTCTCCAGCCCCGAAATAATGGTTCTTAAACTCAGTAGGGTCATGAAAACCCAGGCATAGAGGTGAACACCTTTAATCCCAGCATTTGGGAAGCAGAGGCAGGTGGATCTCTGAGTTTGAGGCCATCCTGGTCTATAGAGGGAATTTCAGGACAGCCAGGGCTGCACAGAGAAACCCTGCGTCAAAAAACCAAAAAGAAAAATGAGGAAAAAAGAAAGAAAAGAAGAAAAGAAAGTTAAATGGGATAGTTCTGTACCAATCTAGCAATGACCTATACAGAATATGAACACCATTCACTAAAGCTGAGCTGTAATTACTACAGATATGCTCTGCTGTCACAGAGACAGAGCTAGACCAGGGAGGGTAAGACTTGGACAAGTGAGGAATCTGAAGCTATGCCAGCTCTCACTGTCTCTCTTAATTTCGTCCCAGGTGGAGTGGCCCTTCTGCCTGCCCCGCAGAACTTAACTGTACTGTCAATCAACATGAAGCATCTACTGATGTGGAGTCCAGTGGTCCATCCCAGGGAGACAGTGTCCTATTCTGTGGAGTACCAAGGGTGAGTTTGCCTTGCTTAGTAATTTGTCTTCCTTAGACAACATGTCCGAGAGGGATAGATAGCCCTTCCTTCTCTGCTCCACGAGGCTTTGAGGCCGGAGAATAGATGCTCTTCCTGGTCCACCCCTTAGTGTGAATGGGCGCAGAGGGACCAAATACATTTTGTTGTGCCCGTTTTCAACAGTAAGCCAACTGTCTGGTGAGTTTGGGCCTGACCTGCAATCTGGAGAACCAGATTGGGTATAGGAGGTCACAGTTTTCTTGACTCTGAGTGTATATCTAGAAGCCCAAGTAAGACTTGACCTTAAAGTTCAGCTGGCCCAGGGGTGAACCTGATTAGTTTTCCCCTGCTGTCCTGGCTCTAGCAGTCACTGAGAAGTGACTGGCAGAGTTGGTGCTCAACATATTTCATTAGCAATAAGCACAAACCGAGTCCTGCATGTGTAGTCATTCTTCTAGGCCCCGGGGAGGATACAGAGATGCACACTTCTAGATACAGGGAAATCAGCTTCTAGAGCCCGGGGAGGATACGGAGATGCACACTTCTAGATACAGGGAAATCAGCTTCTAGAGCCCGGGGAGGATACGGAGATGCACACTTCTAGATACAGGGAAATCAGCTTCTAGGCCCTGGGGAGGATACAGAGATGCACACTTCTAGATACAGGGAAATCAGCTTCTAGAGCCCGGGGAGGATAC
>PVIU01016213.1:0-45739 GCA_004026605.1 Ondatra zibethicus | reverse complement strand
TAGCTCACAAGCCTAGAGAAGCCAAATAGCAAGGTGAACCCTAAGAAAAACAAATATAGATCGTCCTGGAAATTGGAATCAAACAAGATAGGGGCAAAAGTTGGAAGCACGGGGCAGGGATAGGAGTGAGAGTGGGGTGGTAGGTGGGGGAAGAGGAGAGGGGGAGGGAGAAGGGAGAAGGGAAGGACTGGGGAGAGCTTGGGGGAGTGGGAGGGTGGAGATGGAGGAAAGGTGGATATTGGAGAAGGGAATAAGATATCTACATTAAGGGTGTCATTTTAGGATTGGCAAGATACTTGGCTCTAGAGGGGATCCCAGGTGTCCACAGGGATGTCCCCAGCTAGGTTATTGGGCAGCAGAGGAGAGGGTGCCTGAACTGGCCTTGTCCCATAGTCACACTGATGAATATCTTGATCATCACCATAGAAATTTCGTCCGATGGATGGAGATAGAGACAGACACCCACATTCACATCAGAGCAATGGACTGAGCTCCCAACATCCAGTTGAAGAGCAGAAGAAGGGAGAAGATGAGCAAGGAAGTTAGGACTGTGAGGGTCTGGTCCACCCACTGAGACAGTGTGCCTGATCTAATGGGAGCTCACCAAATCCAGCTGGACTGGGACTGAATGAGCATGTGATCAAACCGGACTCTCCTAATGTGGCTGCCAATGGGGGCAGACTGAGAAGCCATCAATAATGACACTAGGACCTATCTCTTCTGCATGTATTATCTTTTTGGGAACCTAGTCTATTTGGATGCACACCTTTCTAGGCCAGGATGGAGGGGGGAGGGCCTTGGGCTTCCCACAGGGCAGGGTACCATGCCCTCTCTTAAGGAAGCAGGAGGGGACTGCGAGAAGGGGAGGAAGTGTAAATTTTTGAATGAAAAAATAAAAGAATATATAAAAAAAGAGTTCCACTCTCTAGTGACTAAGCATTAAAATATATGAGACTATATGGCCATTATCATTGAAACCACTTCACCAGTCCTAACATTAAAAATTAAAAATGATAAGGACGGAAAGAACAATTTATGTCAAGGTCATACCATCACACCAAAGGTTATAGTACATATATATATATATATATATATATATATTACATATATATGTAAAAATACACATGAGCATTTTAACAACCACATTATAGTATTCCTTTTTAGTCAATATAAATAACTTTCACTCTTCTAAGTTTCTTTGAACTTCCACACCTTTCCAACTAATCCCATGTGAATAACTTCATTCGATATATGAAGCATATTCCTCCTGTTTTTGAATCACCCTTTTCACATTTTGAAATCTATGTTTAATCAGTTTTCAGCCATTCTATTTTTTATTCCTTAGTTGCAATATCATAAACTCTGTGCATTTCTTTAACAGACTCCTCTGCCAACTCATTTGAGAAACTTGTCACTCATGAGGTCATCTAATGGCACTTTCCTTTAGTAGCAAACCCTTCAAATATCTTCTGCATAATTTCCTTAACAAATCATGATTTCAGAAAGTGTCCTTTTCATCTTCATCCTGTGTGTTGATTCCCACTATCTGTGTGTATTTAATTACTGGCAAGCAAAGGGCATATACTCAAGGTTGTCCATCTCAGTCCCCTGTTATTTTTAGGCAGAATTGATACTTTAGCTTCCTAGCTATTCAGATCCCTTTAATAATCTATTTTCTACATTAGGAAAGATTCATTTGATTCTAGTTCCGTTTCAGTTTTGTGCTCTTTTCATTGTCCTGTGAGCTCTGTTTAATGTGGATATTGAGATAGAAAACCAGTCGGTAGAGGCAGAGGAAACAGCTTTAGCTTATATATGTGATAACAGCTTGGTGGCCACCTGCCACATGTTTTACATTAGCTCTTATAATTGCTAAATAATTTTTGCCTCTGCTATATTCTTTATTATCATACAATTTATACCAGATAAATAATTTGTAATATAGAATTTTCCTCAAATAAAGCTATCACTTCTCCAGCATTTCCATTCCAATTCCTTCATATGAAGACAGTATTTTTCCTGATAATATATATCTTAATATTCTGCCTCCTTGAAGTATAGCTAAAACAAGAAAAGGAAACTGCTACATGAAAGTAAATTATCACACCATAAAGAATTTCACTCATCTATTTAGGCCAGGACCCTTAAATCTGTATTATTAATATATTCTCTATTAAAACATGTTTACTCCATGGTCCCTCAAAGGTTGGCCCTGAAACCTTCATTCTGCCATAGTTCTATGCATTATTGAGTCACCTTTGTAACCAAAGGGCAACTGTCTCATTTAGTCAGAAAATCTCAGTCCTTGGTTATGGATAGCTTCAAAGTAGTAGCAAATAGTCACTGTTAAGGATGGCCAGGTTGTTAGACCACACTTTTATAGAGGAAAAATCCATGGGGCAGCTGGCAGGATGGGTTTCATTCCACCGTATCTATTGTCAACAATGAACAAGAACCATTCAATGAGAAGAAGCCATGGTAAAGATACAGAATTTACCATGAAGGTACTGATGTCTCATGTGAGATCACAATTTCAAGTGTACAGGCTTAACCCAGGCTTTTGTGGTAAGAGTGAAAGAAGTAGATTGCATGTTGTTGGGAAATCCACTTGGTCATTTTGGCCACTTGACAGCTCAGACCCAAAATAATCACACAGAAACTGCATTAATTAAATCACTGCTTGGCCTATTAGCTCTAGCTATCTCTTAATATTGGCTATCTCTTTTTTTGGTTTTTCGAGACAGGGTTTCTCTGTTGTTTTGGACCCTGTCCTGGAACTAGCTCTTGTAGACCAGGCTGGCCTCACACTCACAGAGATCCTCCTGTCTCTGCCTCCTGAGTGCTAGGATTAAAGGTGTGCGCCACCACCACCCAGCAATATTGGCTATCTCTTACATATTAATTTAAGCTATTTATATTAATCTGTGCATCACCATGAGGTCGTGGCCTACCAGCAAAGTTTCAGCAAGTCTATCTTTGGCAGTGGCTCCATGGCTTCCCTCTGACTCTGCCTTCTTCCTCCCAGCATTCAGTTTAGTTTTCCCCACCTAGCTCTGTTCTACCCTATCAGTTTAAGCCAGATTTCTTTATTCATTAATGGTAATCACAGCATTGAATCCCACATCAATTGCATGAGGCATTGAAGGAGAGGTCACTTTCACTGAGGAAGGCTGCAAGTAGCCTTCGATCTGACAGCAAGGTCTATCCATACCCTAACTAACACAGCCTGAATGCATCATTTCTATTCCTTCTGAAAAGGCAAGGGTCTCTGTGTTTACGGAATTGTCCTGGCATTTCGGTTTCTCCGTCAGACACACAGAGTAAAGGAAGACCTTGTGAGATTCTCCTTGGCTCTCAGGTTTTACCCTCACCTTTCAATAAAGCAATGAATTTGGAGGAGCGTGCTTTATTTCTAGAAGACAAAAGCAAAAATCTATTATTTAACAATAACATTTCCTGTGAGTGCTTCTCTTACCTGTCAAGCTAACACTTCTTTAACACTAACATCTTCTTTTACCTATGATTTATTATTATAAAAAAAAGCCTTAGAAATTGTCAGTATTATGAACAGAGACCACGGAAACAACAACAACAAAACCAACTCAGTTGTGATTAGAATAATTGACAACAGTGGTTGTGCGGGGAACATTTGGTCAGGACATGGAACTCTCAAAACACACAAACAAGTTTGTTTTTCAGTTTCACATTTATTCAAAGGGTTTTAGGAGGTCGAACTTGAATGTCTCCTTGATGCTAGGGAAGTAAATTATTTTGCACCTTTATGCACACCTTACTGGTGTAAGAGTGAACTTTATGCACACCTTACTGGTGTAAGAGTGAACTTTATGCACACCTTACTGGTGTAAGAGTGAACAAGTGGCTGAGCTTTACACTTCCCTTCCTTCTCTTTCTATTGACCACATAGTTCAATTTGGGTCCCTAGTATAGCTAAGCTCCTTTGTTTTTGAATACTTGGTCCCGAAACCTGAAGAAATGCTCTCCCCTGGAAACCATGATTGCTTTGCTTTCTTCTTACTTGCTTCATTACATTCTTGAATTGATTTCTTTTGTCGGCTAAAGATATTCTGCTATAGTCTTTTATTTCTCGGGAGTATATAAGTAGGTCCACCAGTACAAAGAGGTAAGTTATACTACTCCCTGTATCTGTGAGTTAACACTGACTCTTCTCCCACTGCCTGCAACGATCAAATTAGCTATGTTGGCCTCTACTTTGTAATTGGTGGAGTTCAATAAATGATGGATTTGGCTGAAAATTTCTTCTCTGACCTTTTGTTTGCGGCAATATAAGTGTGAATTAATTCTATCTGTTGAGACTGACGTTTACACTCCAGTAAAGGCAGTGTCGTGTGAGTCTTAAGATTAGATCAAACCCATCGCACATCAAGACCAGTCAGGCCACTAATAAACTAAACACATACATGTTCAATGAGCAAAGCTGATCATATTACACTTACTGCACTCTGGCGTGATGTCCTTTCTTAGCATTGTTCACGAATCCAATGTTAAGTGGGCTATTTATAAAATATCACAGCCTGGTTATGGGGATCTTGACGAGCACATTGCAAGGCAGAGATTTGCTCAGAATTGCACAGTTTATCGCACCAAAGCCTCAATCAGTGGGCACAGTCAGCAAGGATCTTGAAGCAATTCTTAGCAACCAACTTGCCTTTGGTGTTGCATAGTTTTCTAACACACAGCTGTATTTTTCACAGTCAGGTATTTCCTTCATCAAATAACTAAGCGGATACCTCTTATTCTAAAATCATTTAGATATTGATAACGAAGTATTTTCAATATTGATGGTAGCAAAACAGGAATGTGTTGGCTTCAGTTTCAAATTGTACTGTTAGTACAAATTTAGATTTTCTTAGGCAAAATTTTGTCCATTAAAGTATTCTTAAGAGTGGGTGTTTTGCCCAGGGACTATCCTGCAACTTCAATTTGTATTCTTCTAAGATAATTTAATGTTATTATTGCACTAAGGAAATATGTGGAAAATAGAACAGTCTGAGACTGCACAAAGAAAGAACCCATGAACAGTGGGAGTATTTGTGCACAGGTGCACATGCGTTGTTTGTTTCTTAAAATGAAATAGTGAATTACTATAAACTACCAAAGGCAAAGGAGAAGAAAACTTAAGAACCACTGTCCTGGCTTGCAACCTCATGGCTATTCATTTTCAAAGGAATTGGGATTAAATAAAATAAGGGAACACTCCCTAAAAGAGTGGTCTTTGTAAGCTTTAGCCTGATGTTCCCTGGTGGTGGCTGAGCACCAGCTTCCCACGTAGACTCCCTGCAGAACATGCCTGCATATAGGCAGCTTTATAATAAAAAGGTTTTACCTACAACTTGGTAAGTTGTTACTCTTTATGCACAGGACAGTAGTCAGTGTTCTTATTGTACCTACAGGCTGTAACCCACTTGTCAGTGTTCGTTCACCCTATGAAAACGAAGAACAACTTCTGGGTGCTTTAAAACCTACCTTAAAAGTCTACAGTTAAATTCAGAAGTCTGGAATATAAAACAAATACGTTAAGTCTCTCTCTCTCTCTCTCTCTCTCTCTCTATCTCTATCTCTATCTCTATCTCTCTCTCCTCTCTTTCTGTTCCATATGTCTGTTCTGTGTCTGTATCTATTCCATACATGTGTGTGTTCCACATACATGTATGTTCATTTGTATGTGTGTGTGTGAAGTCCATGTATATGTGTGTGTGTCCCTCTAAGTTTAAGAACTAAACTGATGCATAGATACGTAAAACTTGTGACACCAGGATGTAATGAATTGACCTAAAAGGAATAAGGCATTCTAAACACAAAATTTAGATACTGCATTCCTATGACATGTAAAAGGCAAGTTGCAGTGGGGATTATTTTCACATATTCAAAATCTGGTCAGGTTTGAAACAATGAAAAATCAACTGCAACGCAGACATCGCTTGTTCCCATCCCTGGAAACATGAGAAAGTCGTGTTGCTGGGTGCCAGGGAGGGCTGTCAGCAGGTCCAGCTGCTCTCTGTGCCACAGCATCTTTCTTGTGTTCTTAAGGAATCATGTTGATGCTAGCTATGACCTCTTATCAGAACCGGGGTTAGAGTCATATAATAAATGTATAGTCCCCACTAGGGCGACAAGGACACAGTTGGGTGGAGGCCAGTTTTAGGAGGAACGTCAGGAGGCCTTGTGCCAGGAACATCAGAGACCTTAGTTGCTTTTGTAGAACGTGGAAAATATAGACTTTCATTGCTGTATAACATTAGTGAATGTGTCTGGCAGCTTTCTGCCCCTGAAAGAAAGCACTTCATATACAAAGAGAAGGGGCTTGCTGTTCAGGCCTTTCCAGTCTGTGCTGGATTGATCCTGTGGTCCAGGGTGGCACAGAAAACAATGATGGGAGTTTGAAGCACAGAAAATGTGGCCTAGCCAACCAAATGACCAGGAGACAAGTGTGAGGAGTGTGGGGACAGGACTGCACAGCACCACCACACTTAATGACCTAAGGATCTCCCCCAAGCTCCAATGCCTTAGCGGTCCCACCACACTTAAGTACCTAAACACCTCCCCTGGGACTCCATGCCTTGGTAGACTTACCTTCTCCGGGCTAAAAACCACCCTGGGGTGAGGCTTTAACACATGAGCGAGGAACTTTGAGGAAAGTAAGCAGCCAAAGGTAGCCCCCATTCCACTGGCACCCAAAGATTCTCAATGATATCACAATGAAAAAATGCATTGCATCCCCCAGCAGTCTCAAAACATTATCGCCCCAGCACTGTGGAAACATACAAGCCCAAATATTCCCTGATACCCACAGCAAACACAACTCGAAAGTCTTGTTATTTTTTTAAAAAAGAATTTTGCATGCTTCCAAGATAAAAATGATTGACCATATACAGGCTAACACACATATTTATAAAGAGAGAAATGGGAAAACAGTAAGGAGTCGTTGGCCCAGGCACACTGTGCTGGAACACAGGCCCAGAAAAGCTTGGACAATCTCACTCCTGTGGTTTTGCTAGCCCTTGCTCATGTATCCCTGATATTATGCATACTGTGTCACTCAACAGGTGGCATGCAGTGTTGGCAGCACTACCAGCCTGATTATCACACTATAGATTCATGCAAGTTGCCATTGGAGCTGAGATCTGGGACTCTGTCTCCGTGTCACAGTAGCTGGCCTCTCAGACATTCCCTTGAAATCCTTGCGGAAGCAACCATGATGCCACTACCCATGTATTCTGCATGCTGAGCCAGTCAATCCTGGGAGCTGTGACCAGAAACACAAGAGTCACAGTTTCAGTAACCTCAGAATCACTTGTCAGGACACAATTAATGCACCCTTTGGTAGTTTTAAGCACACAAGGTATCTTGTGAGAATTTTTTTTCAAAGTAAAACCTTGAGAAAGGATCATGTTTTTATCCTTTTGTTCCTGTGATGGAGAGGACAGCCTGAAAGTCTCCTCAAGGGCCCTCCAGATGTCTCTGTGCTGAGACAGTAAGAAGCACTTGGCTTCTTGTGCTGGTCATTAACAACTATATCCACTTCTCTAGCTAAGCAGCAATCCTCATCTCCTCCTCTTTACTACCAACTCACATTGAATATTTGATGGCAAGTAGCAAAATTCTCCATTTACAGTCTGAACATCGCGCTGTCCTAGAGCCTCCTGTATCAGATAAACTTCTTCAAGCTCAGTTCCCCATAAAGTCTTGGGTCATAGACAAAATGTATCCCATCCTTGACACGTGATGCTCAAGAGTGAATATCTTCTAGTGCTGTCCCCAAGAGATTCCTCATCCTAGCCTGAAACCCATGAGGATCTCCACTCTCCCCATTCCCAAGGAGAGAACTAAGCTCAGCTCATCACATTCAGGAACTTCTTTATGTCATGACAAAGTGTTCCACATTCTTCTCATTAGTCTTGACGGTCAGTGTTGACTTCCCATTTGATAAGATCTATATCATCTAGGAGACAAACATTTGGGAACGTCTGTAAGGAAGTTTCGAGACTGGGTTAACTGAGGCAGGAAGACCCATGCAAGTGTGCATGACACTGTTCCATGGGGTGAAATCAGGGGCTGAGTAAAAAAAAAAAAGAAAGACCAAGCTAAACACCAGCATTAATCTCTCTGGTTGTAGAAGTTACAATAATAAGAACTTGACTCCATGTGGCTGGCTTACTGTATGTACAACAATACAGAGGAAAGATGCAACACATCATGCAGTATATATGAAGTCCCAGGGCCCATAGGATATGTCCAGTTTGCTAACTAGACTGTTCTACAGACCCTGATTGCTGTATGGAAAGCTGGTTTTTCAGTGCTGTCTTGAGGCCTAGCTAGAAAGATAGGTTTAGATTTTAAACTGAATTGTTATTCTAGGATGGACTCCTGAGACAACATTTGACTCAGTTTATCCTTTCACCAAAGGGATGTATATCACCAAGAGTCAGAAGACAGCAGGTGCTCTTGAGAGCCCAGAGTACCAGTATAGTGACAGATGTGTACATTCATGCTGATATCATTCTTGCCACTATCATGCATACAGGTATGTTCTTTTCTCTCAGGAAGACTCCAGAGATCAAACACTTTGTCCTCCTTACATTGGCTGCTGCAGGCCACAGGACTGAGGTGTCGTTTGCTCATATTCTCAATAAAGAAAAAGACAGTGTTTCTACAAATATTAATTAAATTTCCAATTGCAAATTTCACTTCATGTCAGATAGGAACTGCCTACATTTATGTACATATGTACGTGTGTGTATTTATGTGTGTGTGTGTAGGGAACTGCCTATGTTTATATGTGTGTGTCTGTATGTGTGTGTGTCTGCCTATGTGTATGCATGTGTGTCTGCCTGTGTGTGTGTGTGTGTGTCTCTGTGTGTGTGTCCCTTTTAGACATTGTAAGTGGTTCTCCAGCATTTCCCCTGAACTTAAATCCACTCAAAGACTGGGAAAGTGAGCTAGAAGAGAGAGATCGATCAATATCTGAACTCTCTGAAATGGGACCTTTGGTGAATCTGAGGAGAAAGAAATCAGCAGAAACAGATGTGTCAGCCATGTGCTTACTGTATTGATTATGTGATGATAAACAGGTGTACATTGTTATTAGCAACAGTTATTCTGAAGGCTAGGGAGTTTATTGATCCATTTCAGAGTGAAAAGTTTAGCTAACAAACTTTTAGTTACTTTGCTGGTGTTTGTTTTCATTTTTTGTTTGTCTTCCTTAGAAGTAATCTGTCAATAACACCCATTAATATGGGCTGTGGGATTGTGGTGTGAAGAAATACACAGAGAAGAAAAACTTGACCAAGTTCTGAAATGATTCTCAACTCTTCTAGCCTTTTATTCTATTAAGGTATTATTGCTTATTGTCAGCAGCAATGGAAAAGAAATAAGCCGGTCTCCCTCAGGCTAATAAACAATTACTGTGTTAGGGCAAATCCTTGGAGATTTTATAGAAAACAAAATATTTTAATTCAAAATGCAGAAATTTCTAACTTTATTTTTGAACAATATTACTTCATAATACAGATTCTGGATGGAAAGGAGAAAGCACATTCCCTCTGTCCTAGGTCCCCAGGGTAGTATGTGACCTCCCTAGAGTTTTTCACTCATTTAGATTAAGTTCAATATCAAACATATTTGTAAAGACCCTAAAGGGCTTTAGAATGAGCTTAGTAAGGACATGAGTCAGGTCTCCAGCTTCTCTGCACTCATTGTATTTTATAGGTAGTTATATTGGTAAATTAGCAATTATAGTAATGATCTCTATTTTCATGTACAGTCTGAGGAAATAAATCTCATGATTTGACCATTGTACACCTAGTTACTCTTACATTTGTATGAAGAAGAGCATGCCAATTTATTGTCACACAGTTCTGTTCAATGTCTTATTAAGCATTAGTCATCATACCAAAGTCTAATTTTAAAATATAATAGACACACACTTGGTTATAAATACTATTATATGATCCCTGATCAAAGTCAATACTGAAGAATATGACAAATAGATGACGTTTTCCTGGTAGCCTCACTGTTGTCTTCATCCCCATATTCTGTGTAAGCATGGACGTATCCAAGAAAACCTCTTTTAGATTTGGCTATCTATTGTTCAAATTAATAAATCATTATATAAGCAGTCAGGACTGCTGGAAAAAGATGAGACTCTGACATGTCAAGCTGCCTAAAAGTTGCTCTTGCTGAGCATCCTTGCTGGAGTCAAATTTGCAATGATGCGGCAGCTTTTTGCTTCATTTGGTTTTGTTTGGTTTGGTTTTTTGAGGCAGAGTTTCTCTATGTATCCCTGGCTATACTGAAACTCAGCCCAGAGACCAGGCTGGCATCCAACTCAGAGATCTGTTTACTCTGCCTACCAAATGCTGGGAGGAAAGGCATGTGCCACCCCCACCTGACAAATGAAGCTGTCTTTGAGTTTTTTTTCCATACATTGTTTTGTTTTATTTTTTCCATTCAAGAACATAATTAAAGAAATAAAATTTTTTTTCCTTTCTTCCCCTTCTCCCGGTCCCCTCCCACTACCCCCCCACCCCTCCTCCCTCCCCCTTCTTCCTTGAAAGAGGGCATGGTGCCCTGCCCTGAAGTAACCTACATACATATGTATATGTGTGTGTGTATCATGTATATGTAATAAATAAACTCTTACATAATTAATGTCTTCATAAATTTTATTGAACATATACTACCTATATGAATTTATTGTAACACCTAAGCATTCATTTTTAAAGTATCTGGAAATAGGTTACATAATTGAATGTGTTCTTTTGAATTTTCTCATATTTTCCCAGGCTACTTTATATTGATTTTATATCTTAAAGAAGTTCAAAGCTATAATTTACAGTTACATGGAAATTTATCAAGTGGAACGATTACTCCACTTTTAGAATTACAGATAAAAGGATGATATTTTTAAATAGCACTTTTGGGTAGAGCTTACAGTCTCCATCCTACAAGAATAGAACAGTCTGCCACTTTATAAGAACAAGAAGTCAAGCCTCCTATGGCTACAATACAGTGTTTCAGGGGGACATTTGGTGTCCTTTATTTAAGCAACAGTAGCAATACTATTTATGACTGCCATTGACCTTCATGTGAATATGAAAAGCCAATTCTTGAATAGTTTTATAATAGAAAAGTGAAAGTATACTAATTCAAGTTTTAGGTTATGTGAATTAAAGACACATAGAAATAATGAAGTTGTTGGCTTTAGCTAGTGAAGTCAGATAAGATTACATAGAGTTTCCTAGCTATCTGATGTTGAAAACGTACATTTGATTTCTTTGCAAATCTGAATAATAGTATCAAGTACTGAAGTACAGTTACTTTTTATTTTTCCTCTTCTAAGATAAAGATATTTGTGAAAAGACAGCTGTCCTGAGTTCATGGGAGCTCATGAACACTGGGCCAACAGTCAGGGAGCATGGATGGTACCTACCTAGGCCCTCTGTATGCGTGTGACAATCCTGTAGCTTGGACTCTCAGTAAGGCTTCTAACAGTGAGAGCAGAACCTCTCCCTGGTACTTAGTTGGCTTTTAGTAACCTGTTCCCCATGCTGGTTTACATGACCCTGCCTTGATGCAAGGGGAGGAGCCCGGTCCTGCCTCAACTTGATGCCATGCTTTGTGCAAGCCCATGGGAGATCTGTCCCTTTCTGAATGGAGATGCAAGAGGAGTGAATGGGGAGGGGATAGATGGGAAAGGGTAGGAGATTGGAGGAGAGGAGGGCGGAAAAACTGGTTGGTATGCAAAATGAATGAAAATATATTATTTAAATAAAAAGATATCTGTGAAAATACTCCTTGCATCATTAAAATATTTCACTTAGACTTGACAATATTAACATTATTCAAATTAACTTCATATTTATCTGTTGAAAAATTGTAAGAAGTATAAACTAAACGTGATGCATCTGTCAAAAATTCACAAATAACATGAGTTCTCAGGCAATTATAGAAAAAGAAAAACTGGTCAATTTTGAATATAGTTTACCAATATGTGAAAGTTTAACTTCCCTCTTTGCAGCTGCCATTGTTCTATTGTTAATGATTCTTAATACCTACTGGCAAGGTAATGGTTGTCTCAGAACTTCCACTGTCCTCTCAGATCCTAGGAAAGGTGCCAGGCTGTGGGAATGTGTGGATTATCGTCAAGTAGCTAGATTTAGAGGAAAGAAACTCACCAAAGGCAGACAGAGATAAACTACTGCGTTAGAGCACGGAAAGCCTGTTCTAAAAAGTTAAGTTTATCCTCGGGAAGCCAGCAGCATGTGACAAAGCTAAAGACTGAGGATTAAAGTCCAAAGAAAACATGTCAGGACAAAGGGAGATGGTTGAATGTGAATGTAGGCTGGCGGTGAGCTAATATGGTCTTGATAAATTAACCTTTGCTGCCACAACTCAGCCTCTCAATGGAACAACTTAGGGCACAGACTCAAGCCTGAGAAAATATATGGGGGGTAGCCCCGATTCAGACAGTCAGAAGACATTAACAGAGGAGTTGGCCATGGCACGTGCACGGTTCCCGATAAATGTAACTCCCCAGCACAGGTGGGAGATATGCTGTGTGTCTGAAAGTGGGAAAATGACAAAATACAGATACAAATACAAACACTAATTCTTTCCAGTAAGACTTACCAAAACCACAGGAACAATAACAACTGCTTCTTAATTGTTTGGCCTATGGCAGAACAAGACCATCTTAATAATATCACTCCTGTAGTAAGTAGGTCTTACAATAAAATCTCAAAACAGGTGGAAATAATACACCTCATTTCCTTATGCCCCGCTCAGAAGATGTGATTAAAATGAGAGCCACTTTCAGTTTCCTGTCACTTAAAACATACAACAGGCATAGATTTTATCAGAGGTTATTGGCCAGTTTCAGCTTGTGGCAGCTCAACTTTACGCTTTCAATTACGTACCTTAAGGCTTTGCCACTGTGGGTTTCCTTGCGTGGTCATTTGCAATACATTTGTCTTTCTGATACTGATGATGCCAAACACAACGAGTAAGACATCCATTGAAGGCAAACATGGTATGGGAATTGACCCGTGGGTCCAGTGTTTTCTAGTCACACAGAAGTCCTTGCTTAAGAAACTCCCAACAGTCTCTGTGCAGGAGTTGTAATAGAATTCTCATTGTCAAGACCAATCCAAAGAGCCCCGCTTTGTCATAATTTCATGGATGTGTCTCAGAAAATCTTTCATGGCAATAGTTAACCTTCATATCTTCGTGATGACCTCCAAAGGAAGATGGAATAAATTATTTTGCTAATAACATCCAAATTTTAAAAATTTCCTTGAGTTCTTTGGTCCTAAACCTCTAATTTCCCTGATATGTCATGGGTAACTATAATGCTGAGTTTGATGAAGGTTAACTTACTACACACGGAAGGTTTTTTCTCGTGTTCATTATCATGCTGGAGCTGATTCAAAAACACAAATGTTTAGTTCTCTCTTTACTGGAGTGTGACCAGAACATTCACAATTATTTTATTAGTAGTGATTCTGTGAAACCATTTGCTTGACTTGGTGTATTTGCCTTTCTGTGACCAAGCCCATAATATTCGGAAAACTAACCCCGCTTCAGTGTTGCTGGCTGCGTTCCCAGATCTTGATTGCATGTTCCCAACCATCAGGAAGAAGGCATTAGGGTCTGCCATTGTGTGCTTAGCTGCTTCGGAAAGATGAGGTGCTGCGATGACAACCAGAAACTTCTTGCTGACATGTGGACCGTGAGCCAAGGACCTTGTCTACCTGATCTCCCAGTTTACTTGTCAAAACTTGGTTGACCCTGCCAAGAAGCACGATGCCATGTAAGTGTCTTTTGCAGGGCCAGCTCCACAGAAAGAGAATGGGGAAATTAATGCGGTCACCAGATGGAACAGCTGCGGCAAAACCAGCATCAAACACTGTGACATTGATCTGACTCAAGCTTAGAAGAGTGTTAACTGTGAAGTCATAGTTTGGATGATAGGAAGGGACAAATAACCACTTTACCCTCCATTAGTCTCAGGGTCCACGAGAAGGGATACTGGGACCGTAGGTGCAGAGGTTGGACATCACACAGGTTACTGCAGACACTGACATGCACCTGTATCCCTCTTTGGGACCATACAATGCATTGACATATGCTCTGGAATCCCATTAATGAACCCTAGTCCTAAGGTCTATTGGAAAGATAAGTCGTGCACACTCTCTCCTGTATACCAACTCAGAGGAGGCTCTTGTTTAATCCAGAACTTCACTTGGTACTATATGTAGCACCGTCCTTATAACATCATGATGGATCACAGTCAATAGGGCTAAGCATTCCAAAGGCCTGGGAGAGATAAATTCTAACAGTTCCATGTCAGAAATCAATGGATTAATAGGGGCAATGGCTTTTCAAGTGGAAAAGGACTGATTGTATCAACTGGAACTAAAATAAATAAATAAATAAAATTATTCCACCTACAGATTTATTCCACAATAGGAATTCCATAGTGATTGGTACAAATGCTGTGGAGATCAGCTTTCATGGGTCAAAGCTTGTATTTGTAGCCTGTGAAACGCTGAGCCTCCATTCATACCACTCTGGTAATGTATCTACTGCATAAGAATTAGGCTGGCCAGCCCCAGACAGCTGGCTAGCTGACTCCATCTATTTTGTGTTTGCTGTCTTTCCATTCTGGATGATACTTAGTGAGCATAAATGCAGGTTTCAAAGGGCTTTGAACCTTTGATCGCTTCAGTAAGTCCGTCAACTTAGCTCCTCCACAGTCCTCTTTATCTCCAACATTCTAATCATTCCTGGTCCATAGACTCGCAAGCCAAACTATACTCCAATTCTGTGAGACAGACAATTGTCCCATTTGGGGTTATTATTTTTATGTAAATTGGAGAGAAACAGTGTCTATTAGGAGGATGCTTTTCCTAAGCGCTCTGGATTTTGGCTCTTGCTTAGCAGCCCTTTGTTAGTCAATACTGCACGCCGAACGTCTCATCTGCGGAGGGAGCCGTGCCTGTCATCTCTTTACACTGCTTAATCAAAAGGAAACCGAAAGGGACATAGCTCTGCTCTGAGGAAGAAGTCACATTGACAGATAGTGCAGAGGCTATCAACATACTAGCTTGATGGAGTTTGGTTGGCACCCCAACTTTAGTGTTATTTCTGCCTTAGGGTGGATTCCCAATGGGCCAGCTGGACATTTGACTTGTTGCCTCCGATGACACAAGATGGGTATTCCTAATTACAATCACCCCGCGTCCTTGTTTAGACCCTGTGTCTACTTGGCCTGACATGAAGCTGTTTTCACAGATTCCCATGATTATTAGCTGGTTTTATAAAGCTGATCTATTAGTCAAGGATATCCAGGTGATATTTTGTTTTTCATACTAGGCTTGCCACGCACATAAAATAAAGTTTTTCCTAACAATGTGTATGCCTGTATTGTTCAGACTGCAGGGCTGTTTACTTTACTGTCAGAATCTCGGAACCTTTTCCTCATCTGTGTCCTTCTCAAGTGTGATTCCCTTTTACCCTGTTTAGTAGATGTAGCATCACTTTGTTCACAGGCATAAAAGGTGCTGCTGTCCCCAGACCTAGAAGACAACAGATGTTGGACTAGAGATTTAGTGACATACCTAAGATGGAATGATTAGCTCTTTGTTGAGGAGCTGGGTGTCCCTATCCTCCAGACACCTGGACTACTTTTTAAAAATCATTTACATGATAAAGGCTTTTCTTCTAGTTATTATTCTGAATTTGATCTCCTTTGTTCTGTAGCATAACTAATTTGTGAAAATCTCCAAGGTGCTTGCCGTTCTGTGTCTCGGCTTAAGGTTACTGCTCACTGATAGAGTGAGTAGTGTGGTAGGAGTGGATTGCTCAGATGTGTTCAAGATGAAGGGAGGCTTGCACAGGACCAATAATTGTTGAGAGGAAGGAGAGCAGAGAACACACAAGAGCTAAACTCCTGGTAGGTAGTATGGCCAAGACCTCAATCAACTCAGTCCATAGTTAGGGACTTGAAGTAGAACTTGGAGTAGAACTTGGAGTAGAATGGGAGTGACCTGAGGTAATGTATTGCTAGTGGAAATGACTGTCTTTGTGTGGTACAGTGCACTACTCTCAGGAGCAGGGCAATGCTACGTAAGAAGGGTTTGGATGGCGTATGACGGACTCCCCTATTACTTTAAGCCATTCTGTAGAATTAAGAGGCTGACAAATCCATGTAACACCAAACTTTTACCATCAAATGTCTGCAGATTAGAGATCAACTAACTGTGCCACTGGAGGAGAAAGTCAGAAGAGCAGTGAGCAGTGGATGCTCTCTGCTGCGGCTGTGAGCAACCAGAGGAACTGTCAAATCAGAGATCTCAAAACATCCTCTTCTAAATGACTTCTCTGCTTTTCAAATGACCTTCCTTTGTACTTAAAAGAATAAATTATTGCCCAAGTACTCATATGGCATGTGAATAGTGTTCTAAAGATATATATATAATTAATATATAATACATTTACAAAGATATTTAAATATCTTGCATTTGCAAATTAAGATAAAAGCTTTAATAAGTCATTTACCATTTAAGGGAGATAGGAAAGTTTTACCAAAAAGAGTAGATTTATTACCCTTGATTGTTCTCCCAAGTATATGAACAAATGCTTTGTAAATGTTCTGATTTTCAGGACCAAATACACGTAAGAAAGATATGAAAATGCATGAAGCAGATCTTGATCTTCATGAAGGGACCCCTTGTCAAATTAAATTCTCATCACAAATTAAACAACCAATCATTTGTCACCTATGAGATTGTTATAAGAAAGAGGGGTTAATTTAATTAAATATACTTCAAGGCAAAATGTTTTTTAAATCATTTATTTTTATGTATGACCAAGTCTGTGTACATATATAGGCCGGTGTAGAGACCAGAGGATAATCCTGTGCATAATGCTGAGAAAGTCAATGAGAAACTCAAACCTTCTTTGAAACTGAAACTCTCAATGGTGCCATGGATCTGTGAACCTAGTGAGTGGATGATATGTTCCCACCAACATGCCCAGTGTTATCACACAGATTTGAAACCTAATTGAGGTCCTTGCACTTGTAAGACAATTCCTTTGCTAACTAAGCTCTCCCATGAGCCCCTCAAATTATTTATTTAAACACACAGTGAAAAATTAAGGCCAGGAGAGATGGTCCAGAGTTTGCGAGCTTATTGTTCTTCTAGAGGAAACAAGTGTATGCAGTTCCTGGCATCCACATCAGATAGCTTACTATCAACTATAACTCCAGTTGTAGTGGCTGAGACTCCTTCTGGCCTCTGTGGATTTCTACAGACATGGAGAAATACACTCATACAGCCACATACACATAAATACATAAAAATAAATCTTCAGCTGAGTGTGGTGGCTCTCTCCTCTCCCAGTACTCAGGAGGCAGAGACAGGTGGATCCTTTAGTTCAAGGCCAGCCTGGTCTACAGAGTGAGTTCCAGGAGAGCTAAGAAAACTCTGTTTGAAAAACTATGAATAACAATAATATATAATAATAATAAATATTTAAAAATAAAACACAAACTAAAATTTATGTACTTTATATAAATGAAATTGCACACGTAGACTCATTATCTGTAAGACTCATAGCTCAGCCACTTATGAGCACCTGTGGATCAAAACCCATTTGAAAACTGTATTTACTACATTTTATACTCAGAAGTTTGACACTGTCACCTTTTAGAGCACTGACTGAGCTGCATATTGTAGAACACACACTGACTGTAACTGACATCTCTGAGAAAATGCATGGTATGATAGGATTATATTCCATTATCATAAATGCTTTAATTCCTGTATTTGGCATAATTCTGCAGTTCCAGATTTACAATGAGGACAAACCACCCCCTATTCAATGGATTTTTACAATCAGTAGAAGGGATTGCATTTAACTGTAAAGTCAATTTTAGGATGCTTAGGAGACATGATTTTTTTGGACATGCAGATAATTTAAAGAAATGACTAAATGGACTGCCAAAACACAGAACAATAATCTCTCTCATTCTCCCTCTCTCCCCCCCTCTCTCTCTCACACACACACAATCATTATACTAAAGCCAGACATTATATAAATGTGATCATGAAAATTTTAAAGTTACATTATTGCATTCATGTGAAAAGAAGAAATTAGTTGACTAAATTATTATGGGAAATTGGATGCTAGAATTTTATGAAACTTTTTTTAAAGCAATACAATGTCTTCTGCATCTATCATTTTGTGGTCTATAATTCCTATAAATCATTTTCTTGGGAATTTTTATTACTGAAAATGATAGTCAGTGCTCAAAGTTGGTTATATCCAGTGAAGCAATCTGGATTTTTTAAGAGATGTGGAATTCTGGCTGTATAAACTTATTTGGGGGTTTCTAAAAGTAATGCTTCATGGAAGTGATAGTTAGCAAAGTAAAAGAAATCAAAATAAAATGTGTTGAGGGGTCTTTACCATGATTTTTTAGATGCTCAGCAAGGTGACGGGGCAAAGCTTTTCACAGAATTATAATACCCAAACAATGAAGAGCATAATCCACACATATAGGTGATTTTAGTATTGCCACTTGGACAATTTATTGATTAATTTAGATAAAATACCTTTATGTTACATTCACTATCCAAGGGAAGGAGGTCCTGCTAAAATGTATTCAGTTTAAGATTCCTGGATCACAGTTTTGCTTAAATAGAATTTAACATCAGAATTATCAATGCTAGCGCCACATCTTTGGCATTCAGTTTACCAGAACTCCTGCTTCTCTAATGGCTTAGTGAATACGTCAACATGAGTTTCTTTTTTTTGTCTTTTCTTTTCTTTTTTTTTTTTTTTGAGTATTGAAACTTATTCTGTGAATATGTTGGACACACTTAAAATCAATGTGACCTCTAGGTCAATATCAGTTCCTGAGGCTATGCACTTTGGGTTTTAAGGCTGACTTAATGGAGCAGTGAACACTACTGTGCCCAGCATCATTTTATGTCTACTGTGTATTTTTGTGGGCAGTCGTTTATGACAATGTAGAACTGGCTGCAAGCAATTGCTCTTCTGTTTCCTCCCTTAATTGGGGCTTCTCTGGTTACAACAACAGGGAGAAAACATGTAATTTGAAATCTCTGACAACTGTGATATTGAGATTGGCCAAGTGAGTTGTACTGTCTTTAAACCAAAAAAAAAAAAAATCTATTGAAAGAGAAAATATCAAAAAAGAAAAGCATTAAACAATTGTAACTCACCTTTTTTTCACCCTCCCACTGTGGCTACAAAAGTTGCTAGTACACTATCCTGAATCCAAAATTCCTGCCTTCAAACAAAATGCCTACTGATGCTGATAAAGACATCAGTTGATCTAACATGTGTCATGCATATGCATTCAGAGCTTCTAATGTACAAAATAAGAAATATTTGAAACTCATGCCAACGTACTGACTCACCATTCTGCTCCACTTCAGGGTGCATTCACACTGCAGGGATGTAACTGTACTCTCTCCCATGTGCGAAAAGTAAAACTATAGTCAAAATCTGGGACATCTGCGGTCTCATGGAGGTCATATAAATGGTTTGAGGCTTTCTCACCATTCCTGGGACTGCAGCCCTTCACTGTGCTGAGCTCATTCACTTTGCTCTGAAATGACATAGGGACTGTTTGCTTTCACTAGAATTTCTGGAAAACCTTTTAGGTTAATAAACAGTTCACATTAATACGATGTCAGAAGCAGGTTCACATCTGAATCGATCACAGGTCTCCATTTTATCTCATATTTTGGTATCCACCCGGGTGAGTATAGTTCGGACTTTTCTCTCTCTCTCTCACTTTTATAAGAGTCTCAAGCCTTAAATTTATTATTTACTGGCACGCATCTTGCCCTTTAAAAAAAGTCAGAGAGAGATTTCTGGATAAATCTGCTGGACTTTATGCACACATACTTTCACTTCCACTTATAGAAAACCTAGCTTGCAGCAGAAAATGACTTTTTAAAAGACTTAACCCTTGGGGGAGAAGAAAAACAGAACAAGAGGCAAAAATATTCTCCATCCTTGAGACGGAGAAACACATGATCAGTAGTGGCCAACTAGCAATTTGTGCATTATAAAAAGTAATTAAATCTGAATGGCTTACCTCTCCCAAACCCCAAAGGGTCTGAGATTATTAGCATATAGGGAAAATAAATGGATTATTTGGGACTGAAATGGAATCATTAAGTTTTCATGCTGCGGGGAGATGATACCTTCTGGCTCTCAGGATATTGAAGGTTTGTTGTCTACAAAGCACACACACACACATCACTGTAGCTATTACAGCTACCCCCTCTCCTTTCACTTAATTCTCAGAATGATGGCGGATAGATTTTTATACTGTCGAGGAGGATAACATGAACACTCACATAAGGGACTCTTGCAGTGTGGATGAGGGACATGTATGTAATATCCCTATATTCTTCTTTAAGTAAAACCTCAAGAGAACTCATGTGAAATATCCCTCCAAAGTAAATTCCCAGAGAATCTCCCAGGAAACCATGGACATAGGCGTGCTCGCCAGTTCTTAATTCCATAAAGAAGAGAGATGGAAGGATTCTCTAATTTATATTAAATGACTCAAATGAAGCAATGGTTGGAACTTAAAGGGAAAACTGAAGCAGAGAGAGGAAAATTTAAAGTATATTTGTAGATATATTCTTGGGGGGGAAATAAAATGCTTCTACTCAGGTCTTTCTTCATTATCTTTTTCTGTCTCTCTCTGCCATTCTCTCTCTCTCTCTCTCTCTCTCTCTCTCTCTCTCTCTCACACACACACACACGCAACATACACCATGGTCATAAAAAATTAAGTATAGAGTATAAATAAAAATCTCAGTTACTAGAATAAATTCTTAAAGTGAAATGAAATTAAGAAAAGACAGATAATCACTAGGCCAACAAATAGCCAAAAAAAACCTTGATTCAAACAAATCAGGAACCTAAGGTCAGAAATCCAAGATCTCCAAAATATACAAAGAACTCGAGAAATTGGTCATCAAAAGAATACATAATCCAATTAGAAAATAGAGTACAGGCGTAAAAAGAGAACTCTCAACACAGGAATCTAAAATGGCTAAAAGACACTTAAGGAAATGCTCAATATCCTTAGTCATCAGAGAAATGAAAATCAAAACAACTCTGAGATTCCATCTTAACATCTGTAAGAATGGCCAAGATCAAGAACACTGATGACAACCTATGCTGGAGAAGTCGTGGGGCAAAGGGAAGACTTCTACATTGCTGGTAGGAATGCAAGCTGGTACAACCCCTCTAGATGTCAGTGTGGCAATTTTTCAGAAAATTAGGAAACAACCTTCCTCAAGACCCAGCAATACCACTTTTGGGTATATATCCAAAGATGCTCAATCATACCACAAAAATATGTGCTCAACTATGTTCATAGTAGCATTTTTTGTCATAACCAGAACCTGGAAACAACCTAAATGCCCCTCGGTTGAAGAATGGATAAGGAAAATGTGGTACATTTACACAATGGAGTACTACACAGTAGAAAAAAAAATGACATCTTGAAATTTGCAGGCAAGTAGATGGAGCTAGTAAGGCAACGCAGAACCACAAAGACTGTTATCATAAATACTTACGCATAAGTGGTTTTCCAACACAAAGCAAAGCAAACCAGCCTCATCACAATCCCAATCCCAGAGAACCTAGACAACAATGAGAACCCTAAGAGACACATACATGGATCTAATCTACATGGGATGTAGAAAAAGACAAGATCCCCTGAGTAAATTGGGAGCATGGGGATCATGGGAGAAAGTTGAAGGGGAGGAGAGAGGCAGGGAGAGGAGCAGAAAAAAATGTATAGCTCAATAAAATCAATAAAAAGACATTGTCTGCCTGGTTCTTTGTGTCTCATCCAAATGTTGCAAGGCTACTCTCAGATCTAAACATTACTGAGTAAGAAAGGTGGTATCCTAAAGAAATGGTACTCAGCCCTCCCACAGAGAGACAAACAGATTTTGAAGATTTGCATGTATTTTAACATCTTTGAAGAAGTAAGTATTTAGACTTTATTGCCCTCATTCAGCTTTGCAAGGAGCAATCTCAGTAGGCTGGTTGGGCTGATTTCTAGACAACCACAATAGACAGGCAGGGAATGTAGCATTCCCAT
This sequence comes from Ondatra zibethicus, assembly GCA_004026605.1. NCBI lineage: Eukaryota > Metazoa > Chordata > Mammalia > Rodentia > Cricetidae > Ondatra > Ondatra zibethicus. The sequence continues at coordinate 23,529 of PVIU01016213.1, read as the reverse complement.
ATACTAACTCAGAGTAATTTCCAATAAAGCCTCCTTTCACTCTCATATATGTCTCATATTGAACACATAAAAGGAGTTGTGATGTTCCCGCAGGATGGTCCATCTACTCCCAGCTGCCTGTCATCCCAAGAGTGGCATCACTGCTATGGTGCAATATTGAGACCGACAAAAAGTATCCCCAATTATATCTCCCATCTTCTCCCTTTTATCATGACTTTGAGCAACAAATAGACAGAAGGACCTCCTGCACCACTTGGGGTCAGAAAGTCCAGTTTACTAAGTGTAGCAAGGGTTGAAACAACACAAATATAACCTTGTTGCTGTCTGCCCGAGAATATTAATGTGATTTTCTAAAGTTTCATTGCACAGGTTCTTCAAAGAATGTATGTTAATATTCTTTGCCTTAGTACAGTTTTATTAAGTATATTGTGATCAAACTTTGATCATTGGAATAAGAGCATCTTAGGCTAATTAAATGATTCCTTGGTCCCTTGTAAGATTATGTTATGTCATAAAGGTGTTTCCAGAATAGCACTTCTTAAGAAGTGATGCTTTTCACCTCCACTAAAGAGAATTTGGCAAAATTTTGCAGGACACTGGGATAGTAATAGTGGGAGCCCTAACAAGATCAGAGTGCTTATCCAGTATGTCAAAGAATTGTTCAAATACTAACAAAATGGCCAGATCTATTCTTGAGGAAGTGGTGTCCCATAATAAGAACACTTGACATTGGGAAAGGAGTCATGAGCTGTGAACTCTTGATACTGATTCTCCCAGAGAGAGAAAACACAGATAACATGAAGTTACATTTTGGTTTTATAGGCTCGCTTTCTAATGCTCATTGTGTCTGCTAACAAGTTGGATATGCCAGAGTAAAAACAATACTCAGTGAAGTAAACCACCCGCTAAAATCTTTGGCTTGTTTATCAGACTTCATGAATGACTCTGAAGGTACACCTGGCAATGAAATTAATGATGACCTGGGAATGTCATGATGAACCAGGCTTGTAGAAAAAATTATTTTCATAGGATAACAGACATTATTGTCTAAACCTTTAGACTAATACTGCAGGTTCATATAATATCCAATGTGGGATGTTAGTGTAGATAAAGCACCACAGCCTGTAGGACCATTTTCTTCCCCTTGTCTTTTTTTTTTTTTTTACAAACATGTATTGCATCTGTTTTTGCATCTGAACATGATGCTCACCCTGATCATGGTGTTCCTAATTTAGCAAATCTAGGGAATAGGACTCAGCCTGTAAGTCAGAAACTAAGAAAGATTACTATGAGAAAATCATGGTTTACAGAGCATTCAGAAGATAAATTATGATATTGGAAAATTGAAAGTTAGCAAGTTGGAAGGCTTAACAGCTAAAAGCCAAATATAAGAGGATATATACTTTATTTGTCTTTCGGATCTGGGTTACCTCACTCAAGATGTTTTTACTAGTTCCATCCATTTACCTGCAAATTTCACTTTTTAATGGTTGAGTAATATTCACTGTGTGAGTGTATCATATTTCCCTAATCAACTTATCAGTTGATGAACATGCAAGTTGTTGCCAATTTCTGACTATTATCAACGAAAAATCAATGAACACAGATGAGAAAATGTCTCTATGAAAGATGTAGAGTCCTTTGGGTACATGCCCAAGAATGGCATAGCAGGATTTTAAGTATATCCGTTCTCAGCTTCCCAAGGGACTGAGACACTGATTTCCATAGTGACTGTACAAGTTTGCATTCCCACTAGCAATGGATGAGGGTTACCCTTACTCCACATCCTCTCCAGCATGAGCTGTCTTTTATTTTATTGATTTTGACTGTTTCAACTGGCATAAGATGAAATCTCAAAGTAGTTTTGATTTTTAGTTTTCTGTTGACTAAGAATGTGTAATATGTATTTGTGTCATAAAATTTATTTTCAATTAAAAATGCTACACATAAAAATTTAACAATTTCAAGGTCACTCTATTCTGTGTCCACTCAACTCTTACCCAGGAATAGGTTGTTTTATATTATTTATTTATGATATGTGTTATATGTGAGTGCATGCACACGTGTGTGTGTGTGTGTGTTTAGAAATTATAATTGCACCATTCCCCTTTCCCTTTCTTCCCCTCAGTCCTTTCCATTAACCTCCCTTCCTTGCTCTCAAATCCTTGACTTCTTTTAGGTACATATATGTAACTGTAGTTCCAAGTACCTGGATCCATTTTTTGGCCCGAAGGACACTTTACACATATACATGGTGCTTATACATTCATGTAGGCAAATACTCATACACATAAAATTAAAATAAATATTAGTTTTTTAAGAATGTATTAAAACTTAAATTGTTCATTGACTAATCCTTAGGTGTACGGTTATGTTGATGGGGAGCAGGGCCCTTTTGTTCTGTCCTGGCCGCCCGGCTAGCTTATACCCGAAATAATCACACAGAAACTGTATTCATTTAAACACTGCTTGGCCTATTAGCTCTAACTTCTTATTGGCTAACTCTTATGTCTTGATTTAACCCATTTCTATTAAATCTGTGTATTGCCATATGACTGTGGCTTACCAGCAAAATTCTAACCAGTGTCCCTCTCAGGCAGGAGCTCCATGGCATCTGCCTGTCTGCTCTTCTTCCCAGCATTCAGTTCTATCTTCTCCATGCCTATTTAAGTTCTGCCCTATCACCAGGCCCAAAGCAGTTTCTTTATTAACCAATGAAAGCAACACAAATACAGAAGGACCTCCTACACCATGGTTAAACTTCTCATCTATATGGGTCTGCTCATAATCTTCATTTCTTTGGTCTTGATGGAAAGAATGTGCAGAAATTGTTTGCATTGATGACTGCATTCAGTGTCTATAGAGTAATTCAGAAGTAAAAGTCGCTGAGAATAAATCACTGTGAGCAGAGACTCCTTCAGTACTATATAAATTCAAATATTTTGTAATTATCTTTTTAATTCAGTAATTCATTTTTATTTGTGATATAGTATATCTTTGTTAATCATTTTATCTTCTTAACTAAATAGACCATTTTAGTTTGAGCTGTATCTTTGCCACTTATCTTAGCTTTTTAACTCAATATGTCATTTTGTATTGAAGCATATTTTGCTTTTCTTTTCTTGTTGATTCTGTGCCAGGGAAAGAATGTGGGGTCTCATGCAGGCTAGAATGGCACTTCCAACTCATTCTAAGCCTTTTCACAACATCGGCAGAAGCAATTCTCTGCTTTTATACTATGGAAATTTGAATAGCTTGTATTCAACATCCTAGGCTTGCCACCAACTCATACCAACCCCTGCCATCATGCCTGGTGTGGCTTGACATTAAGCATTGGGAGGTGCTAACAAATGCGTATTAACCCCAGATTTGGAACCAATATCAGACCAGACAATGTAAGGATATCAACAAACCCAAACTTGATGCAAGAGTATGTTTGCTAGTATAACCTACAGGAATATGAGTGAAGGGTTACTTAGAAGAGCAGAAATGACTCAAAAATGGATGTATCAACAAATGTTCACCTAAGCTCATGCAAGCTGGAAACCTGAAGTATGCTGCAAATCATGCAGGCAGATCAACAGGTTGAAGACTTTATACTAGCCAATGGGATATTAGCAGATGCAATACAGCAGAAAATTTAAGAGACATTTGTATGCAGTACCATTTTTTTTTTCATTTTGACTGACATGGCCATGACGAAGCTACCTAAAAGAGAGCATGAAAGATCCATAAGGCAGACAGATTTGCCCAAATACAGCATCTATGACCATTCTGACCAGCTGACAGCCAGTCAAACTCCTGAGAGCTGCAAACAAACAATTGACCACAAGTGTGTCAATGAGCCAGCGAGCTCAATCAAGCCCAGAGCTAATCCCGACAGATTTCAGGAACCAAATAAAGATATTTTCATGCCATTAATATTTTGAGTTATTTGTCATGTTATATTATCACGAGGATATTTGTTAAGCACAGATGAATATACTTAAATACAATAATCATAATTGCATCTACAAAAAGGTCAAACCAATTGAGAATAGATGACTCTGACTGCAAAAGAGTCAGCATCATCAGGGTTTCTGCACAGGCTGTTGTGTTGTGCATCCATAAGACAAAACAGAAAGTGATTACCCACAGAGTTAACTTACTTTGACTGTTTAACACTTGCAAGTTTATTGAATTGGGGAATGGATTTCCAATTCATGGAGCTGAACTAAATAAGAGAGTGATAACAAATTACTATTAGTAAGAAAAGAGGCCAGAATCATATGGCCCAAAAGTCTATACTTTAATCAGCATGTGACGCCTATTTACCATGAAAAATCTCTATTTCCCTCAAATGATCCACTGACATTGAATAGTTTAGGTTTCTGAAGGGAAAAGCCATATTTACCCTGTTTTCAAACTACACATTATAAAAATCTGGCATATAGAAAAACAAATACCTCAATTACTTGATTTTATTCACATGTAGTCAGCAGTCCAATTGGAAACTAAGATACCAGAATAGACTTGAAATTACCATATATTTCACAAACTGAGATTAAAAGAAAATTTGAAAGTAAGGAAAAATGGAGAAAGGAGGTAGAGGGTCAAAACCACAATCCAAAAGTAAAACAAAATTGCTTGAGTAATATGGTCACGTGTCTCAAAATTCACAGACAAGCTCAAGCAATAACCTGTTTATCCTTTTACTATTTCCATGCACAAAAAAGACAAAAATAAACACTGATCTGAGAACCAATGTGCACACAGAAACATATGCACACACACACACACAAAGACACACACACACAAAGACACACACACACACACACACACACACACACACACCGATCTAGAGAATATCAACCTCATCTTTCAGAGAAAGAACAAAGCCATCCTTTACATCACTGAATACAGAGCTACAGTTAAACCAAATGTGTTTAGGGAAATTGTCTTCCACTACAGTAAAGACCTTGAAAGCATTTTTATTCATAATCTAAGTGTCAGAATCTGTTAGGAAAATTTGTAACCAGCATTAAGTTTTGACATCTCTTTTCATATCACTGGAAAAGATGCTTAGCAAAACACCCCTTTGTTTTTAATGAGTTTAATATTATATTGTCTGACAGACAACAAAAAAAATCAAAAGTAAGGCAGTCTCTGGAATGTCAGACATTTGTACAATGTACCTAGATACATTTTTACTTTGTTTTGCTTCCCAAAACTTTGAAAATGAGCAGAAAGACAAATATGGTATGTATTCACTTATGAGTGCATATTGGCTGGTGAGTAAATGGTAATCAAACTACAACCAGCAGACCCAGAGAGACTAGATAAAGACAAGGGCTCTGGGGAAGATGCATGGATCTCCCTGGGAAGGGGAACTAGAATAGATTAGGTGGGTGGAACAGGGGCAGGGGAAACAGGAAGAAGGGATCTGGCCAAGAGGGATAGTGTGGGAGAGAAATCAGGAATTGGGGACATTTTGGCGGCAGTGTGGAAATCTAGTGCAATGGCAACTTCCTGGAATCTACGAGGTGGCCCTAGTGAGGTCTCCTAGTAATGGAGGATACAGAGTTTGAACCGGCCAGCTTTTGTTGCCCGGCAAAGCTCCAGTGGTGAGACTAGGTTGCATTTGGTCGAGTTGTTGGCCAAGGGGGTTTCCTGGAATTCCCTAAACAACCCAGGCTGATTCTAGGACAGAGGACGGCTCTCCAAAATTTGACAGTGGAGTCTCATGGCTGAGGACAACATCCACATAGCTCATTGAACATAGAGAGCTGGTACCTGCATGGAGCATTCACCCCTGCATTCTAGTTTCTTTGGCATGGGAAAGTACTCTGCAATCTGCAGAAAGAGAAACCTCGACACTAAACCCAGTCACGACATTTTCAACTTAAAATCTGTCCTGCCTGCAAGTTATGCTGGGAATGGCCAACCAATGTCAGGTTTAACATGAGGCCCAAGCCATGAGAGGGAACCCATGACCTCCTCTGCCTGGATGGCCAGGAACCAGAGACTGGGTAGTTCAGCAACCTAGGATAGAACTAAACACTACTGGGGAATAAAGAAATGATTCACAATTATATTCTGCTATATTCATGGAATTGTGGCTTTTCCAGTTTAAACGGAGAGGCTTCCTCCAGCAGCAAATGGGAGTGAGTCCAGGGACTCACAACAGACATTATGCAGATAGGAAGTCTAAATTGAAGGTCTCCATCTGGTCCCTTCCTTAGAAGCTCCAGGAACCTTGCAGAAGAAGGGAGGAAATGACTATAGGAGTCAGAGGGGATAGAGGACATCAGGAGAACAGGTCCACCAAATAAATTAATCAGGACTCAAATGGACTAACAGAGACTGAGGAGGGGATGTGGGGCTTGCAAGGGTCTGCACCGGGTCCTCTGAGCATAGGTTATTTCTGTTAGCTTGGTGCTTTTGTGGGACTGCTAACAGTGGGAGCAGGTTAATCTCTGACTTTTTGCTTTCTCTTGGGTCTCTTTCCCTCCTGTTGTGTTGCCTCGTACAACCTCAATATGAGGGCTCTTGTCTTGTCTTATTATACCTTCTTTTGTCCTGTTTGGCTATAGTTTCTTGGAGGCCTGCTCCTTTCTGAAGAGGAAAAGAAGGGGGAGCCAATCTAGAGGAGAAGAGAGGTGGAGGAGAGCTGAGAGTAGACATGGACAGAGGAGAAACTGTGGTCAGGATATATTGTATGAGAGAAGAATCTATTTTCAATTAAAAATAAAAAATTTAAAGAAGAAAGAAAATAAGCAATCCCAAGTCTTTCAGCTTGCTTGCCACCCAACCTTTGCTGCGATTATTCATTATTTGTTTAGGAAATGACTTAGCAGTATCACCTTATATACCATATTAATTATCCATTGACATTTATATCTAGGTAGCCAGCAGGATGGCTCAGTGAGTAAAGGTACCTGCTGCTGAGCCAGAATACCTAGGTCCGATCCTCAGGCCTGGTATGTTAAAAGGACAGAACTGACCCCCACAAGTTATCCTCTGATCTTTGCATATGTACCACAGCACACATGTGCCCCCACACAAACATACACACAAAATGAAGAAGCTATAATAAAAGGTCATTTGGAGGCATTTTTCGGAAAAGGTTTAGTGGACACATTCCATACAGCCCACCTTTGAACACCATCAGATGGACATCAATGCATTATTCATCTTTCTGGAGGAAAATTTATTTGGGTTCCATACCCACATAGCTGGCTCCATTGTTTATGGCTAAGTCAGCACACAAGGACTCTCAAGCAAGCAAATGCAAGCTGTAGATGCACACACACAGGATTCATTCTTGTCTACCAAAATAGGCAATGGCGGGCGTCTGTACCATACCAGTAAATGCCGTGATGCTGATTGGAATTTATCAAGTCTGCCCTTAGAAAAACAGTGGATATATTTTATATGTGAGTCACTACTTCTTGAATTTCATGCACATGTAATGACAAAATCTTTATTTTTTATTGTAAGGACATGGCATCAACTAAACTATGTCATTTATAGACTCTGTTATTTTCTCAATGAATTCAATAAATATCAACAAATCACTTTTTAAATCCTAACCAGTGAGCTGACTTATACTCACATGGGTTTAAAATACATAATCTTTTAAATACATATTATGCATATATAATTCATTATATACTCAAATTATCTTCAGTAATTAATTTTATAAGTTTATATGATTAAAATAGGAAACTCATTATTAATATATACTATATGATTATATATGCATACTGATAAAATTAGTCTGGAGAAAGATTTTGCAATGATGCTTACAGATTTTGCTAAGGTTGTGAAGAACACATTTGAAAGCATAAAAAGACATGTAGTGTATCAGAAAGTCTCATAATTGGAAGACTGATGGGAACTAAGCATATTACTATGAATATATTTTGTGGTCAGAAAGCCTGTCTTACCTATGTAGGTGTTTAGTTTGCTGCTCTAGTGGATAATGCTATTAGATGGGAAGGAATATCCTTTTTTCAATATGTGCACCAGGGGCTACCAAGTGCTAAGTAAAGAAGCTATGATTATGACAGATATATGGATAAAGATAAAGAGACAGACAAAAACATACAGTTATACCCGACAGGTGGTATGTAGAAGATAGATACATAGAAAGATGGGATGATAAATAATAAATTAATTGATAGATGAGAGATAAGTTAATCAATGAGAAATAGATTATAAATTGACTGATAGATGGGTACATAATTGAAGATTAATGTATAATAGGGAATAAAGGGGAGATCAATAGATGATCAACAGATAATTAAAGGTCACTGATAGATGATACATTAGATACATGATAATTAGATGGCAGGTAGATAGATGAATAAATAGATGATAGGAGATTCATGGATGATAGCTACATAGATGGATGATAGATTCATGGAGAAATAGACATACATACAGACAAACAGACAAATATTCCTCCTCCTCACAGGGCACTGCAGCACAATGTGGATTCTATCATCAGCATTGCACATGCTCTCAGGAGACTCTGAGGTTCAAAGGTTCAGAAACAGACCAAATGCATACCTGCAAGACAACGCTATTTTAGAAATCATTCCACTAATTTATTTAGCATGTATATGGGAGAATGTGGAGGTCAGTTCTCTTCTTTGCCATATGGGACCTGAATTCGGGTTGTGAGGCATGATGGCAAGGGCCTTTCCCACTGAGTCATCTCCCAGGCCTGCAAGGGGCAGGTTCTAACTTCTCTTTTAGTGCTTTTACTTAATTTTTTCAGACATATCAAAACTTTGGAGCCCTTACTCTTGAGGAATTTTAAAGGACTTATTTTCCCAGCCTACAGCATCAGCCAATAAGTTACAGTTAATTTAGACTTCTTTGGAAAATACTTAGGAATTCTACTTAATTTGTTAGAAGGAAATTGTATCCTCCTGCTGAAAACAGACTGTTCATGTGTATAGTAACCTTGTTTACTATTTTGGGGGGTCAGTTCATAATTCCTAACTGTAAGGAGCAAGTCCTTTATGGTACCATATTTTATAATACTACTGCAGGAAACCCTAAAAATAGATAATCTTGGAAATAACAAGCAGATATTAAAAAGAGAACACAATGTTTTAAATGGACTCCTACGAATTCAATAGAAGAGAAACAGCAACCCTGAATATGAGTATTCATTCTCTCCTTAAGGAGACATTTAGAGCAGGCATTTGATTGGCCCTCTGTTTTCTAATTGCAGAGAACATTACTACCTTGTATCTTCTCCCCTACACAGGTGTAGACATACACTAGAAATCTTAGCCTCCCAGAGGAAAGAGAGGAATGAGAGTCAACCCAATTTGAAAGTTATCATTTAGCAAATGGGGATGATTCAATGTTAAAAAATGGTATTTTTATGTCCCATCTTTAAATTTATTCTACATTATAAGAATGTCTTTAAACAATAAATCTTTTTCCTCTAGCCTGTCTATAATCCAGAAATGGTTTTCAAAAAAATAAAAGATCTGTAGTTCAAAGTATTCTACAAACAACTGTGATGTTGGGAAAATCGTACCTTCCCTTTGTGAAGTTTCGTACCCTATTTGTCTTGTGACTGGTTTTTATGAACCAGGACAGATCAGCATCCATTCATATCTTTGATTTTCCTTGGTAACAAACTCTCCCAATAAAGTCTCTTTCTGTGTTACATTGTTCCCTCATTGGCATAACACAGGTGTTCTCCCAGCTTCAAAGATGGTTTCCGTGCCTGAAGGAAGGAGACTGCCCTGATGGGGAGCCTGTGGAGAAGCCTCTCATCCCCTAGCACTCAGAACACAACAGGCGCCTTTGCTTTTGCCCTCTCACCTCTTCTGTTATTTTGAATCTGGTTCCCTTTGCTCAGCTCAGCCAATGGAAATGCTCGTTTTACTTAAAAGCATCTGGCAGCTGGTGTCATTTTAAACATCCTATTGTACTGAAGTTAATTTTTGGTCTAAACCCCTTCTGTAAAGAGTGATTAAATTTAATAAACACCATGATTTATATTATACTGGCTTAGCTCTTCACGAATTCCAAAGTACAATCTGGGAGATACTTGACTCATAGCCAATGAATTTGAAAAGCACACACCATGACTTAAATATTTTCATTAATTTCACTTGAAGTAATTTAGTGGATTCTGACAACCTGGTCATTTAATGCACTCCACAGTCATGAAAAACTTCTTTCTAACATTTCTAAAATATAGTAAGAAAGCAATTTGAGTGCAGTTACTATTTTAGATATTACTCAAGCATATGATCCTATAGAATATGATGCTATTAGGCAAAGCTAAATTAACTGCTAATAGAATGTGCTTGAAACTAAGTTTCATTAATAAATACACACAGATGCATTCTTTATAAAATCTCAAGGCAAATGACTAATGGTTTTTGATAAATAGGATTCACAAAACCTAATTATTTAGGCTGTATAGATACATTTATGTAACACAAATATACAAAAATTCAAATGTAATCTGCTGGTCCTGAAGGAAATTCTAAATGTCAAAATAGCTATCTATGTAAATCTTATTTTAAAAAAAATATCCCTTGGAGCAACCATCATTCTCTGAATGGGTTAGCTGACAAGGAATTTCTTGCTAGACATGGCATTTGCACCTTTGTAGATGGAGACACCAGGATAACAAGAACTGTATGAGACAAGGAAAATGGAAAATGCATTGGCAAGTTTTGATAGAGGCCAAGGAGGCCTTGATGCTTAGCTCAGCTTACTTAAACCAGTAGACGATCTTCCTGAACTTTTATGTTTAGGAAAGAGAGAGGGGGACGGAGGGAGGAAAGAAAGGAAGGGGGAAGAAGGGAAGGAGAAAGGAAGGAAGGAAGGAAGGAAGGAAGGAAGGAAGGAAGGAAGGAAGGAAGGAAGGAAGGAAGGAAAGTTAATGTAAATTCTTTTCCTGGAAGCCTGTGGCCAGTTTCATCATTGGGATTGTCTTTGTCAAGTACTTGGGGTTAGCCAGTTGGAGTACAGTCAAGGGCTCTAACTTCAGCTCCTCCTTGCTCCAGGTTAAAAAGCTACTTATTGTCATGGATACAGGAAACAGGAAAAAATATTTCCCTGGTGAAGCCAATTAATAAACCCGAATGGCCGATGGTCCCCACAACCACCAGTTTTTAGTGTTTCTCTAGGACTTAAAGGACAATGAACTCAAACTCAGTTCTGATCTCAGGGAGTTGACAGATTTTTTTTTTATTCCATTCAGAAGCTAACCATTGATTTTGCAGCACTTTTTCCTCCAAAATTAATCTAGCAGCTGAGAGACATGGTTGAAATTAGAGCCTTATTCAAAGTGTCCGAAATGCTCAAATAGAATATTAGCCCAATCAGCAGATAAAGATCAAAAAACTGTGTTTAAAAATGAAGAGAGAAGGGTTAGAGAGATGACTCAGAGGTTAAGAGCATTCAATGACTGCTCTTCCAGAGGGCTAGGGTTCAATTCTCAGGAAACTTCACAGGATCCAATGACTTTATCTGACCTCCATAGGCATGCACTTAAGTGGTGCACTTAAGTAAATCTAGACTATAAAAGTTATAAAAAAGAGACAGTGCAACCATGACTCCAGGATCCCTAGGACCATGAATTTAGTTGCACTTCTTTTTGTAAACACATGTGAACCTCTGAGGGATGTTGCTTTAATCACCTAGTGGAGTTATTACAGGATGTCCATAGCAAGCCTGTTTTAAACTATTGTTAACCAGGCTTGCAGTGTTCACACCTTGATAATTTGTGAGGATGCAGGGGCTGAGGTGTTCATGCTATGCTCTAGTGGCACTGTGGAATGTGACACTCTTTTACACCAGTTGGAAAGATAATTTCTCTCTGGGACTCACTGTGTTTCTGAGCATCGACGCTAACTATTTAATCGAAGGTTAGAGCAATCTGTGACAGACTGGTAGGTGTCAGGTTTCCATTCTTCCCACTGAATGAGACTGATAGATTAAGCCCTTGATTCTGAGGGAATCACAAACCCTTTGAGAATGTAATTTGCATATATAACATTTTCCCCATCATATTAAATGTTTACAAAACATTAAAATATTTAGATCTTTCTAACTGCCCCTCCTTTTATCTCAGGGAAGTAACATTATTGAGAGCTCCTTCCAAGCTGCTCCAGATTGTGTGAATGAACAGTTATGGTAACATTTTAAGTTACTTTTTAACTTTTCTGGGCCTGGGTCCTGATACTTAAATCTCGAACTTTCTAATTTTGTGCATCTTGTAATAGGTTGTTCTTCCTTTAAATTTACTTTAAATTTTTCAGAGGATCCCAAATCTTACAGAATTTAATTTATCCTGTCATTTAATGTATACTTCACAATCTTTAGTGAAACAAAGCTTTCTGTGCAACTGTTCCTGTTCAAGATGTTACACTTCTGAACTTTCATCTTAAGTGATGCTGCTTTTGTTTTCTTGATCTTTTCCATTTTTCTGTCTCAACAGTCAGAATTCCGTTTTCTTCGTCTATGTAGAGATGGGGTTTGGTGTACAGGGACCTACAAGTATTTTCAACAATCTATATTACAGATGAGGAGACATCTAACCGTGGACGAAAATATAATTAAAAAGTAATTGAAGATCCAAAGAGAATCAAGATAAAGAAGACAGGACAGCCTTCTAAATATTTACTTCAGTGTTTTAGTACTTACATATTTCCAATATGACTTGCAAAAACGTTTTTTATGTGGATTGTGCAAAATAGTTGATGAGTTCTTCAGTCCACCATTCTAAAAGATGCAATCTTTCAAAGTTTTTTGTTTTTTGTTTTTCTAGGGTTTTGTTTGTTTGCTTGCTTTTTGTTTTGTTTTGCTTTTTCTGAGTACTGGAATTTTTACTATTCAGTTGTAAAGATTTAAATTTTAATTGTGTGTGTGTGTGTGTGTGTGTGTGTGTGTGTGATTGCATGCATGTGCACATGTGGGTGCTGATACCCATATGCCAGAAGAGGGGATCTGATTTCCTGGAGCTGGAGTTGTAGGCAGTTGTTGGGTGCTGGGAGCCAAACTTAGTTTCTATGGAGACCAATGCTGCTCTTCACCACTGAGCACTCTCCTTGACCTGCTATCCAGTTTTAAATATTAATTGTTAAAGTGTTTTATTTTCAGACTGTGATCATTAGACAGGATCATCAGAATTTAGCAGCCAAGAGGAAGGAATTCCTTATTAGATACAGTCTCTATTATTCACTTTGAAGTGAGGCTCACAGAAGATTTATGCAGACAAAATTCCATGACTTTTCAGATGAAACACACAGTTAATGTGGGTTTAGCCAGGATGGTGAGTTTGAAACACAAGAGCATAGCTTTTGCAGATTCTCTAAACTTTTTAATCATCAATACTGGCTAAACCGCTATTAAATTTATATTTGAAATCATCTTTAATGTTAAGAATATTAATATCTAATCAGTTTCCATACTAGATAAAAACACCTATCAACATTAATTTTACTGTATCATAAAAATTTGTTTATTCAAGAAAAGACAGTCAATGGTTTCGTTTGAAAAGTAGCTTTGCTTGTTATTCCATGTTTGGTTGATATCCTTGGAAGGGAAATAGATGAGGAGGATATCTGAGGGAGAGAAGAGCTGGGAGGACAGGAGGGAGGGAAAACTGCAGTCAGGATGTAACAAGGTAGAGAATAAATCAATACATTTTAAAAAGAAAAGCACTTTTGATATTTAATCAAACATTTGCCTAAAAATCTATGAAGGCCATGTAATCATGAGATGTTTTTAATTCAAACTGATACCGTTGAAGCATGCTTTAAAACATAATGTATGGGGAACAAAGACCCTAAGCAGATAGAAGCAGGTAAACCACTCCCTGAATTGTTTGTTGAGTTCATATAATCATTTGGGATTGATCTAAGCCGTATGTTTGTTAATGGGATGGGGTCTCATATAGCCCACACATCTGTAATACAGCCAAGGCAATAAATAAAGGATCAATTCAAATTCTAGAATTTGAGCAACAAACTTGTCCTATTAGATTAAGGCCCATATAAATATCTTCCTTTATTACTAAGTATTTCTACTACTGTGGCCATACAGCAAAGCATTCTAAACATGATTGTGTCAAAGTACCAGCTATTTAATTTGCTAATAAATTGGTGGCTTAGGATGTACTTGGCTGCTGCAGCTTGCCTGCTTCAGGAAGCAAAAGTCAGTGTCCCCTTAAGCTCACTTGTCCCGTGTCTGGAGTTAGATAGGCAGCATCTCACCTTGCACTGTGTCGTCCACTCTGTCTTCTCAGACGTTCTGCCTGTGGAGTCGGCCCGCGGGTATCTTCAGCGTGGGAACTTCCATGAAAGTGACTTCTATGTCAGCTCAGAGATTCCGTGGTGATACTTCTGAAAAAGAACAACAGGGAGGTGTCTTGGATCGATAGAAATCACCTGTGGAGCTGTGAAACATTAGTGTTTCTCTGTTACATTAGTCTGCAGAGTTAAGCTAGCTAGATACATAGTTCTCCGTGAAGGAGGGTTGTGTCCCAAAGATACACAGGATACCATTCTGGGTTGGCAATATTTAAAAATACAGTCTCTGTGTAGAATAATAAAAATCACTGATAAAATCCATTGCCTTGATCGTTAAAGTAACATTTTTTTATAACTAGGTTTACTGTGCCAGTGGCCTGGTTCAGCAGTGTTATGGGGTGGTAAAGAATTACATGTCTGCTTACTTTCCTGTGATGTGACTATGTTTAGAAAAGTGAAAAAGCCAACAGGACGTGAGAAATTGTAAATAATCAAGACATGTTTTCATTGTACTTAAAGGCAGTTTTATTATGTGCACATTATGATTTAGGAGACTTGGAAGCTATTCATCCATTCTAAGGGGAATGACTAGATAATGCTTGCATATTAGAACACCCACATTTCGCATATTAGAACACCCACATTTCACTATACAATAAAATCTCCTAATGCAATATTGGATTTATTGTAAATGAAACAGCAAGAACTTCTTTTCTGTTATATACATGCGATGTACTTTCTACTGTCAATGTCAACTTTACCCAACTTGACCTGGGAAGGGTGGCCCAATGAGTTGTTTACTTTCAATTAAGGTGTAGGCATGCCCCTGAAGGATTATTTCTAATGGGTTAATTGAGGAGGGAAGACCAACCTGGAATGTGGGTGGCACCATTTCATAGCGGGATTCAGGCTAAAGGAAAAGGAGAGAGCAAGCAAGCTGAGTATAGCATACATGTATCTACTATCCTCGTCTGCTCATAGATACAGTGAAAGAAGCTCTCTGTGTTGCTGTAACTTCCTGCTATTATGGACTAAAATCTGGAATCATGAACCCAAATAAATTCCTTCTTTTTCTAAGTCTTTTATCACAACACTGGATAGGAAACTAAAGTTACAAACAATTGTGTTCAGATCCATGCTTCATGGCAGTCCTGTCTCAATGCTCCTGATACTCTTTTCTAGAGCACAATATATTGTCTACCTCTTGCCTCATTATCCACTGTCCTAGTTTCCTTCCTATTGCTGTGACAGTCAACAATGACCAAAAGCAACTTAGAGAGGAAAGGTTTTACTTCAGATTACAGCTTATAGTTCTTGATGAAATCATGGGAGGAACTCAATGCAGGAATCTGCAGACAGGAACTAGTGCAGAAGCCATGGAGAAACACTTCTTACTGGTTTGCTCATAATGGTTTTCTTTCTTTTATAAGTCAGGATCACCTGCCCAGGAATGGCACTGCCCACAGTGATCTAGACCTTCCCACATCAACCATTAGTCAAGAAAATATTCTACACTTGCCTACAGGCCAATCTAATAGAGGTCATCACTGTATTGTCAATCACAGATGACGCTAGTTTGTGTCAAGTTGACAAAAGTACCAATGAATACATCTACATTCTTCTACTTCATGAATATAAAGTTTTCTTCCCTATCTTTTTCTGACACTGCTCTCATAACCAGTCAATGATTTCAATGTGTTTTAGTTATTTATTTTGTCTTAGGCACTAAGGATTTCATCACCCTCAATAAGACATCTCCTTGGCATATTGTATTACCCAGGGGTGGCCTCAATGCTCTGTGTAACCTGCAACTCAAACTATGCCTGCACAGCCTAAAGCTCAGGTCTTTCTCTACCTGAAAATAAAACACACACACGTACAGTTTCTTACCCTTTCCCTCACTGCCTTAGACAAGAGGTTTTCCCACCACCGGGCACTGAGATTTCTATGACTGAATTCATTGCTGAGTTTTTGGCTCTTTCTTCATCAATTGTTATTCAGCCTCTTTGACACGACTATAGCTACTCTCTGCCATGCTATGCCTGTGGCTGTGTTCAGACTTTAAGGCCTCCAATTCTCACGGAAGCTTTTGAAATGTTGTTTGTGTTGTTGATTGGTTTTCCATCTCCTGTTGTGACTCCAGTCCATTCCACATTTCCAGACCAGATTTATCTTCCTTAATCCCAGACATGAAATTCTATCAAACAATATAAAAATCTTAAGGACAGTAGAAGTTCAAATGAGTTTCTGCCTCCTATAGATTATGATCTGAGTATCATAACCTAGAAACTAAAACACATGCCCACCCTCCTATGTCTTCAAAACACATGCCTACCCTCCTATGTCTTCAAAACACATACCCACCCTCCTATATCTTCAAAACACATGCCCACCCCCCCATGTCTTCAAAACACGTGCCCACCCCCCTATGTCTTCAATTCTTGTTTTCACCGTGTCACTCCTTGTCAGATGAAGACATTGCTGGCCCTTTTATTGGCTGTCCTTTCCTGGCTCTTATAATTGGATTTTCAGTCAGGCCTTCCCATCTACAATTCCTTTCTTCACTATCATAGTCAATAATGTATTTACTCTTTGTTTTACAGCTATAATTTTGCCTTACTAAATTTTACTTTGTTGTACAGCTATAATTTTGCCTTACTAAATTTTACTTTGTTGTACTACTAAAATTCTATGGAATTCTCTCACCAGCTGTAATCTCACTTTCTCTCTCAACTCCACTAGCAGATTTATGGCACTAATATCACCAGTTTTACATTGGAGTTTACTTGGTGCATATCATGTCTTCCCTGTTTGAATCTCAACTTCTTCAGGCAAGGTATTAATTATTATTTAGGGATTTTTTTACTCTCTGAGTGACAATATACTTGTCATGGTAGATAGTGAGTATTTATTGTAAAATCAGTTTTCTACAAATTTAATCAATTTTGAATAATGAACCATTAACTAAGTGACTACAAAATGGACTAGTTAAGGTTTTAAAAATTATTTTAAAGTTTCACACAATGTGCTACAATCAAAACACTTCTACTTTCTCTTTATGTACCCTCCTGACTTTTATCCATAACTTTATATTTCCCTTTATATCCAATTAGTGCTGCCTATGTAAATAGGTGTGGGGCCATCTCCATGACAGTATGGGAAACCAAAAGAAACATTAGGCTTAGCAAGATGTCTCAGCAGGTAAAGGTGCTTGGTTGCCCAACCTGATGATTTAATGTTGATGCCTGGAACTCATCTGATAGAAGGAGAGAACTGATTCCCATTCATTGTCCTTTAACATTTATAAGTATGCTATAGTGCACACACACACACACTCACACACACACACATACACACAAAATGCAAAATACTAAAACAAATTAAAGAAATATTTCTAAGTTATTTTGCTGGTTTTATCTGATACCTACAACAACACGCTTAATTCTTGTTTCTTTTAAAATAAACATATTCTGGATGCCTCACATGGCAGAGTTCTTTGTCACTGGGGTTTCAATACAGTTTAGCACTAATATAGAATCGTGGCTGAGGGGAAAGAGTCCCTATGAGGTCCTGCACAGTTCTCTTCATGTCCGGATCATGGGAACAGTCTTCACTTAGGTTCTGTCGTGGGACTCTTTCTAGAAGAAGCACTTCACAACCCATGCAAGTGGAAGAGAGGTGATGTCATTGGTGGACCAAAGTCAGGGCAGCTCCTAAAAGGCTTCAGTGTCACGTCCAGCTGGTATTTTATTTTATACTGTAAAACTACAAGGTGGGGAAGGCAAGCAAGCAAACAAGATTTTACAAAAGCTCAGGTCATAGCAGATTGTTAAGGGCAGCGACTCATTGTTTCATCTGTTTCCTCAGGTCACTCTGTTTCAAGTAGCAAGTTAAATCATGTCTGAGAAATAGGCCGTACAAGAAGTGCTTTAAGTAAACCACTAGATAAATCAGTGTCGAATAATTGATCTCTTCTGCCTTAGTCTAATTTATCCCTTCCCTAGCATTCTGGGGGTAAAGATCTATAGGAAATGGTCCCTGAAGTCACACACAGCCAGATTCTAGCACCAACAACACAGTCAAGGTTGACTTTGGCCGTGAATGAGGAAACCCATATGAACTTTACTTTTTCTAGAGGTTGCTAATGAACAGATGTATTTGTAGAGACAGAAAAAAGAAAATTTCACAATTGTAATAATTATCAGTTATTTACATGTAAAGTTTTCTACTCTTTAGCCTCCAGATAGACTGTAATAAACACATTGAATAGCCTCAGAAAGCAGATTTTTACCCCTTTGAATGAAATCTTGATCCTCAAGATGGTCACACTGTCTCTGTGATGAAGCACAACGGTTATAGACATGCTTTGGAATTCCACAAGTAAGCTACAGTGACTTGTGAGTCTTACCCCTTGCTGTCTTCTAGAATTCAAGGAGAGCGATTACTTAAGCTTTGAAAGCTTATGTTGAATAGACTTGACCTTGGCCCTGGTGGCTTCCCTCATTTAGTGTTGTGCTCCTTTGTAGTATGGGCAGGTCTTGTGACATACTCCTGGTCTATAGCATATGGTATACCTCAGGCTGTGTAACAGGATCTCCATCTCCATCCCATAACAGGCTGGCATTAGCATCTTGTCCTCCTTATGGGCCTGAGGAAGACAGAAAATCATGGCACTGACCTATATTACAAAAGAATTAAGAGCTCCAAATCCGTGGACCGGAAGTTCTTTCAACCATGAGAGCCTGAAAGGGAACTTCAGTCTCAAAGGAAACTATAGACTCCACTGACAATCTGATGGCAGCTTTGCGAAGCTGAAAAGCACGAGAGCCAGGTAAGATGCATTTAGACTCTGCACCCATGTAAACTATGAGATAACAAAAACCCTGTTTCCCAGCCATACTCTTAACTTAGTGAACCATTATGCCACACCAGATGTGACACATGTTTATATGTCTAAGTGATTTCATTTCAAGTATAATCAATACAAGATAACAACCCAAACAGCCAAGACCAGGAATACTTTTGAGAGACATGATAGAGAAAGCCTAAACTACCTTGAACTCACTGTGTGCATTGGGAGGATGCTGCTAGCAGAACCATGGTGGGGGAGAAAACACCACCCTGTTTGTTTCCTGCTGCTTTCAATGCAGCATGAGAGATTAACTAGGGAAGAAAGTTGGATGCAAAGGCCAAGACTTAGAGGTCTTGAAAATTCTCAGCCTCCCTCCGACATAGCAAAGGCTGTTAAAATCTAGAAATTGCTTTTAAAGAAATGTCATAAAGGAAATGTGAGAGGTATACAACCTTTTACTCAAACTTCAGACACATCAGAAGGTCATAATATTGCTCTGATTCAAGGGCCTTTCACAGAGATTTAAGTGGATGCCTCACAGATCCTGTCAATCATCAGTAAAGCCTGGGATTCTATAAGGGTCATGCCTCTCTGCCAGGGCGAAAGCTGATGGAGGGGAAGGACTGTGGATGTAGCCTTTGCATACCTGAGCACTGCTGAGATCCCTTGAAGAAATCCAGTGTCCATGACAAAATCAATTGAGCAAACACTCCAAGAGAGACTGAAAATAACTGAGAGAAATCTTTCATGCACTCAGTTGATTTGGGAAGGATATTGATGTTGTAGAATAGAATATGTATTTAACTATGTAATGATGTGTTTCATTTGTCTGTGTTGCAGAATAATTGTTTAACTATGTAAAGATGTATTGCTGTGTCACCTTGCCTGCCTAATGCATCTGATTGGTCTAATAAAAAGCTGGATTGCCAGGAAGGCAGAGGAGGGATAGGTGGGCAAAGAGAAAAGGAGAGCCAGCCAGCTAGCCTCGGTCCAACCAGCCAGAGTTCAGAGTCAGACATGGAGGAAGCAGGAAGCTGCGGCATACAGAATGAAAGAATGGTTAAAAAAAAAAAAGGTAAAACAGAGACCTTGTAGGACAAGCATAAGATAAGGCTGAACATTCATAACTAATAATAAGTCTCCATGTTAATGATTTGGAGGCTGGTGGTCCTAGAAAGCCTGCTACAGACTGACAAACCCACTCAATGACAATCACATGCAAATCACACTTCACCTCTGTCTTATGACCTGGGCGAAACTCTGTAACAATTTGTTTCACAGCCAATGAAGCAGTTTTCTTTTTCACCTCACCAAAAGAATTCTCTGGAAGAATTAGTTAGAGAGTAAATCAATCGGCCTCTTGTTTACAAAGATCTTCAAAACCTTTCTGATATGTCAACAGAATTGCAAGTGGATTCGGGAATGATGGCTTCTCGGCTTCCTGAAGTATTGCACAGCACGGGAATATGAGGAAACTACAGGCAGTCTGTCACTGTGACAGGACCTTAGCATACACAGGCTCTGGGGAAAGGCTGCTTTATCTAAGATATTTGCTAAAAGAATGTTTGGTCTGTAGAAATTTCTCCAAAGGAAGATATCCTGAACAATAAGCACAGTCACCAGGCAGCCCTGCCTGAGGTGTCATAGTCAAAACTCTTGTTCTCAGGGCTACTTGGTGGGTTCAGTGTGGAACTAAACAGGGTTATCTCTACAACTTGACCTAGGGTCACTCAGCTTCCTCACCATTAAAACAGGTATTGGTCACTTTATGGCACAGCTTCTCAGACTGTTGTTGGTCTGTAGGAGGCCTTAGACAGTTTCACTATTACAGCATTCTGTCAACATACTAGCATGATTAATCAAAATGCAAATGACCACATCCCTACATACAGATTTGTCTAGGTTCTTTTGGCACTGTAGGCAGTGCTCATTGGTCTGTGGGGTCTCACAGGCTGGTGACTGTCTACAGTGTTGTTTTAGGTACTCTCACCCTTGACTAAAGATGCTCAGAGATCATTGCATGCCTTAGGATGGTCATTTGACCTGCTCATTTCTGACTGAAACTCAGAATTCCCCATTCTTGGTTCCTGAAACACAGTCTCCTCTTCTGTCCTCACTTCCTCCTTCCTTTCTCCACCATCCTTCCTTCTCACACTCTTTTCCTCCCCCGTGCTTTTCTTCCCTCCTTCCTTCCCTCCTCTCTCCATGTTAAGAAGTAACCCCTACTCAGAGATGACTCAGAGGTTAAGAGCATCGGCTGCTCTTCCAGAGGTCAATTCCCAGCAACCACATGGGGGCTCACAATCATCTACAATAAGATCTGATGCCCTCTTCTGGCCTGCAGGCATACATGCAGGCAGAACACTGCATATATAATAAATAAATAAATCGAAGAAGAAGAAGAAGAAGAAGAAGAGGAAAAAGAAGAAGAAGAGGAGGAGAAGGAGGAAACCCCTACTCACTCCTCAGGAAATGCCATCAACTTCAAGAGTAATGTGGCTGTCTACCAATAGATTCCTCTCAATAAACAGGTCTCTTTCCCTTCTTCAGTGACCATTCTCACCCTGCCTGTCATATCTTAGAATACCATTTCTACTAGCCTAGGGTCTTTGTTTCATTTGTCATTCAGTTAAGGACACTGCAAGTGGAATATCCGAAATTAGTTAATAATAAAAAGGAAATTTGTGAACAAATTTGTTAGTAGATTTTTGTTCATGTTTGAATTTTATTAATACAATTGCATTTATATATATATATTCCCCATTATCATTCTTCTTTCTTTTTTATTAAATACATCAATTTGGAGAAATTTAGTAGACATTTAAAATTCCCGTTTTTATCACACCAGATTTTGAGTCTTTTTTTTCCCTTTGGTCTTGTCATTGAATTCCTGGCACAGCAACCGTTAATATACTATTCTAAAAGAAAAATAATATAGCTTATCAGATATAATCTTGATAGTGTTAGGATCAAGGAAGTAATTTTGACCAAAACTATGAAACAGATTTTCTTTTATACCTAAATGTTTATGCCAATCCAATTTTGCTTCTTTCTCATCCAACTCAGGGATCTGCTTCATCAGCCTGCCAATAACTAGGATATGGCAGAACACACACATTTGCAAGTAGCCAAGGATTTTGAGTTTATGCCTCCTCTAACAGAAGTGAGGCCTTTTATTGCTATGAAGAGATCCCATTAATAAAGCAACTCTCATAAAGCAAAACATTTAATTATGGGTGGCTTACAGTTCAGAGATTAAGTCCATTATCATCATGGTGAAACATGGCAATGTGCAGACAGATTTCCGCATCATGACTTGTAGGAAACAGGAAGTGTATACGAAACTTCAAAGCCTGCCTTCACAGTGAGATATTTCCTCCAACAAGGCCACACCTCCTAATAGTGCAACTTCCTTAAGGGGCCATTTTCTTTCAAGCCATCAGAGTCTCCTATCGCCATAATGACTCTGAGAGTCTGCCTATCATGTACCTAATCTGGAAAGACACAGAGAAGCCTGGCTTGTACCTGGCTGGAAGAGGGACTCAATATAAATTTAAGGTCAATTTTGTTATATATATATGTATATTTCTACTCTTGATTAAGGTATTGTGATTATGTAGCTCATTTAAAAATGTAATATATAATTAAAAAATATAGGTTGTTAATAAATAATCATTGATATAGTCAAGTTTATAGTCATGTTAGATTTTCTAGATGTACATAAATATATTTCAGATAAACATTCTTCATATCTTTCAAAAACGACAAAATATGACATTTAATGTTTTAATAACTTAGGGATTTTCATAACAATGAGACACATCTGCTCCTAACAACACCGAGCTACTTCAAAAAAAAAAAGAACAAAAAACGGACATCAAAGAGACTCCTTATAGAGTTTGTTAACCATTTAAACAAAAAACTACTCTTACCTGGACTGCTTAACTAAACACAAAAAACCCACAAAGAGAGGACTACTAAACTTGCCTAAAGATGAGATGATCCTTCAGGGTTCCTACTTCATAAAAAAGTATACAAAACATTCTACAAAACACAAAAAAGTAACTAAAATATCTTTAAATTTTCCTACTTCATAAAAATATCTACTAAATACTATGGACCTATAAACTAAAGATGGATACCCCAACGGTACAAAAAAACTTTAAATAACTATACAGACAACAAGATGTCTCTGTCATTTCTACAGCTGATAAATACCTTCAGTGAAGTGGCAGGATACAAAATCAACTCAAAAAAAATCAGTAGCCCTCCTATACACAAAGGATAAAGAAACTGAGAGGGAAATCAGAGAAACATCACCTTTCACAATAGCCACAAATAGCATAAAGTATCTTGGGGTAACACTAACCAAGGAAGTGAAAGATCTATTTGACAGGA